>CAXASG010000059.1:440000-514659 GCA_963971525.1 Cephus spinipes
ACGGTCCTTACGATTCGCGCTCTCTTTCTATTCCCTGGTGTACTTTCTGCGACTACAGTGAGCAGTCCAGTACTATATGTCGATGTCCAGTACTATATGTCGATGCTCAGGATTTGTAGAAATGTCCCTGTAACGGTTTTTCATTTTGCTCAGTGTACATTTTGGCGCGCTGCGCAGCGTCTTATCCAGTGTTGTAAACAATCTAGATTATTTAATCTGAATCATTCATCTAGATTAATTTATACGATCTTTTGATCTGATGTAGATCCTTTTTCAAGCGATAATCTTTAATCTGATTTAGATCAAACATAGGAATGATCTTTAATCTAAAATGAATATTAAGATTATTATACTATAATAGAGAGGATACGTATAACATTTAAAAAGAATAACCAAAGGTACACGATGATTTAGTTAATACCGATTTAAAGGAATTGACGAATCATAGACAATTTTATTTATAGGAATATTTGCGATTGATCAATTCCTTTAGATTGGTACTGAAAATAGGATTAATGGCCAATTTTTTTACCTTCGGATAAAATTTATCCTGTGCATAAATCCGTAGCTAACCAATCATTTTCATATTTTTTAAGTTTATCCGCAGGATAAGTTTTATCCGAAGATGAAGAAATTGGCCACAAAGTTTTTCGACATGGTATAAACTTTTGTATCAAGGTTTGGCATAAGTAACGTAACCAATAATGTGTAGTTCTTAAGAATAAACTGACGTGATAGGTAAAGTCAGTATGTGTTCTAAAACTGGCTGCCAACATTAGTCTATCTATTTTTTTTTTGTTATTTATAAAACAAAGATGCTCAGTAAGTTTGGGAATGCATCCAGCGTTTATCAATGGATGCGTTCAGCAGAAACACCGCTGAGGGAGCAAATACATTTGATTGGTCGAATCTCACAAGTGTTTCAAGATTAACGATCAAATGACCAATCAAATGTATTTGCTCTCTCTCAGCAGGTTTCTGCTGAACATACCCAATCACGTTGATTTATTTTTATAAGCTTTGCACCATTCGTTAACTCTACCCTGCCTTTATATGCGTTGGATAGAACGTATGAGACCGGTTATAAAATTCAAATATTGAAAATGAGTATCAACCGCAATTGACGGTCATCAGCGGAGTATCATTATTTCATTGTGATTTGCAAATACAATAGCGAGTATTAGTCAGTACCTAAACGTGCAATTATGGCAGATGCCATTCTAGAAGAAGAAGAAGTAGATAATGTGCAGGTACAAGAAGGCGTAAAAGTACCATATATCCTTCGAGGTGAATATTTTTGTATATTAGAAAAAACGGACACGAAAATTAAGGCAAAATGCAAAATTTGTATGGATGGAAAAGGTTCTTTGTCTGGCGATATCCGGTCAACCGGAAATTTTATCAGACATTTAAAGGTAAGTCTATACTCAAAATGTATTATTATAAAAACTATAAACTTTGTAATTGTATCTGCTGTTACATACCAGGCAGCTACAATTTCTTAAGATCTTGGAGAACGTGAAATCATTTTAGGGTTCATAAGTTAATGTTGTAATAAATCTTGATGTTATCTGTATTCTTGTGCAGAGCCATTTAAGAGCATTACAAATATGATTTATGCATTATTAAGTGGATTATGCTTAACTTTTCATACATATATTGCAGCAAATGCATGAGTGGCACTACCTACAACAAATATTTAAATCATAAGAATAATCTAAAGACACAAATGAAAACGTCGAAACACAAAGATCACTCTCCATCCAGTGTAAAGGCGTGGGTAAAAGGTTTCTATTCTGCAGTATCAAAAATAAAGGTATGTATAATTTTCTTATTAAATGTTCCTGTAGAAAAAATTCCATGTAATCTCAATGTTATAAAATCTTTTACGACAGCATAAAGCTTGCAAATGTATTCCTTATAAATATCTAAACAAATTGGAAACTGCAACATTAGCATTTTTAACTGGATCAGTGTGGTGGAGGTCGATTCGACCCAGGCCAACCACATGCTTAAGTTGTAAAAAAGAGCCCTACACTGATTCAGTTTAGAAAGTATTTAATTTAATTGAGCATATTAAACATGTGTAATATACATTATAAGTAGCAAGTGTTTAGTGAATGAATCATCTGTCATCATACCGACTAGTTAAACTAAATTAGAGTACTCTATTTCATGAATTATTGATGGATATTTTTCAGTTGTTATATAAACCTTACTTCATAGGACAATCTTAATAATAGGTTGATATCTCACTACAATATTATCTTAAAAATCATGTTTCTTACAGCTATTGCAGTTGGTAGCATCTTACATTATAGAAGAAATAAGACCTGTGGTTACCGTAGAAAAGCCAGCATTTAGGAGCCTTATTAAACAGCTTTCGGGATTGACACCTCCAAGTAGACAGACTGTAACTAATTACTGCAATGAATTACAGGAATCAAAAAAGACTGCTCTGAAACTAGAGTTGCAAGCAGCAAAATACTGCTGTACCACTGCTGACATTTGGAGTCATCACAATCGAAGCTTCATGGGAGTAACAGGCCATATCATAGATAAGGATAATCTTCAACGAAAATCGTATTTGCTTGCATGTCGTAGAATGAAGTTTTCTCATAACTTCTTAGATATAGCTAAAACTCTGTTGGATATTCATGAGGAATATGATCTTCAAGCTTCAAAACTTGTTGCGACAGTGACTGATAACGCTTCTAATTTTGGAAAAGCTTTTCGAATCTTCCAAATGCCTTGCGCAGTAAATTCAGACGATGAAGAGTTTTTAGACGATCCGTTGCAATCGGAAATGGAGATAGTTCCATTACCCAATAATCTTCGCGATTTTGTAAGTGAAGATTATACTGGCATTATGGAGGATGCCAACCAGTATTTACCAGAGCATTTCAAATGTTGCTCGCATACATTGAATTTGATAGCAACAACTAATGCTGCCAAAGCCCTAGAAGATTGAAATTATAAGCGAGCCTACCAATCAGCATTTAGCAAATCATTTAGCCTGTGGAATTTGTGTAGCCGATCTACGAACGCTGTTGATATTGTTGAGGAAACTTGTTCTGTTAAACTTTCTATACCATGTCCAACTAGATGGAATTCTACATATGATAGTTTGTCTAAGCTCTTGTCTATAAAACAATACCTTCCAAGTCTCTGTGAAAAGCTAAAAGTGCCTAAGTTCAAAGTTGCAGACATAGAATTCTTAACAGAACATTTGGCAGTAACAAAACCTCTTGCTTTGGCAATAGATATTCTTCAAGGAGAAAAAAATTGTTTTTTTGGCATTGTGTTGCCCACTGTTGTGCAGTTGCAACAATCACTGGCACAAAATACACATTTAACATATTGTACTGCGCTTAATGAAGCATTGTTAGATGGCTTGAGAGAACGTTTCGGATATGTAATGGATTTTCATAACACAGCGAGTAAGCCATTTATTTTAGCAACGATAACTCATCCAAAATTTAAACTGCGGTGGATATCAGCATTGTTGGAAAATGAGCAATCTCATGCAGAACAAATATGTCGAAATTTGCTTTTTAAACAAGCCGAAGTAATACGTGAATCTTTGCAATCGAGAGAAAACTCCGGGTCTGAAGAAAATATGACGCTCTCCTCCGATGATGATACTAAGTTTTTTAAATTTATGACTTTTCAAAAATCAGAAAGTGTGAGTAATAACAATAGTTCGCACATGGAATGTCTCACTTACCTTGACGAAAGAAGTAAGGATATCCAAGTTTTAACGAAATATCCAATAGTTAAGGAAATGTTTCTACAATACAATACTATAATTCCGTCGTCCGCACCTGTTGAAAGGGCGTTTAGTGTTGGTGGTCAACTTTTAACCCCCAGACGTAATAAGTTAACAGATGAAACATTTGAAAGGCTTCTTTTTTGCAAATACAACAGTGGGGTTGGTAATATTTCATAAATTAGATAACTATCGAATATTACAAATTTAATTTTAATTGCATTTGGGGATTATAAGCATAATAAAATTAATAGAAGATAGTTTCTTTATTTACGTCTTATGATTGATGATACTGTTTTGGTAACGCGAAAGCAGAAAATTATAACCAGTGATTGTAATAGTGATTCTTTTTTAAATAAACATTGCATAGAACCTAATATTCATTCTTCTGATGAAATACAAAATCTACAATTCAATTAAACTTTATTTCTACATTTTGCAAACTGCTATATTGATTTTTTGTGGCGATAGTGGCAGAATCCTTTCTACATTGGGATGTATTTGGTGGTATTTTTTTTTGTCATGGTTCGATTCTATAAACCAATCGTAACATCGAAAAAAAGTAGAGGATTTAATTCTAATTGACTTATGACTAATTTCTTCACCTTGAGATAATATTTATCCTGCGGATAAACTCCTAAAACATTAAAATGATTGGTTAGCTAGGGATTTATCCGCAGGATAAATTTTATCCGAAACTGAAGAAACTGGCCATTAGGGTCATTCTACAATGGGACGTTGTCGGTAGACATTTGTCGTAAGTCATTTTTATATACCAATCAAAATGATTTTTCCACTTTTTTCGTTGCTATGGTTGGCTTGTACAAGCGACTTGCGACAAACGTCTACCGACAACGTCTCATTGTAAAACGACTCTTATAGAAATGACTTTCGACAAACGTCTGCCGACAACGTCCCATTATAGAATAACCTTAATAAGTAGAAAACTTCCCACAGCATTAGGTGCATGCCAATTATTCAATTTGTGCCGACTTTTATTGACACGAAGTCTCGCTATTCGCTGGCTCCAACGGAGTATTTGCGAAACAACCAATGATATCGCTTGCGTTGACATAAGTCTACACAAGTGCGTAATCAGAAACCACAGATTGTTGTGTCTCGATTAAGGCCCGTGCACAGTTGATACTTTCTCCGGAGCACAAAAGACGCTATAAAGAACAGACCTAAAGCTGTGAAAGCTTCCTATATCTTAATTTTTTAATCCTTGGTTTGATCTATGATCTAGATGACCAATTGCGTAATCTTAAATCTAGATTAAAAAATGATAATATCATCTGTATCTGATCTAGATACATTTTGTGGATCAAAATCTTGATCTGCACTAGATTATCTATTTTTTAATCTTGCACAACACTGGTCTTATCCATGGAGCCTAGAGTAGAGGAGGACGAACGCTTAATGCTAACGGGACAAAATTGTGGTCGACGAAACTTGACTTAGATCGGGTTCTAAATTTCACCACAAGCTTCGCTGTAAACTTTAAAGACTGGTGTGAAGTAACCGTTTGGTGATAGAGTGAAGTGACGTACATTCGATCGTAGACAATCCCTGCTTACGCTGCAGTTTCAAGTGATCGCTGTCTCCTTTTATTCTCAGTCCGTCTCTCTCGTAGTCGCTATCGTCGCCGCGCCTCTATCGGCTTCAGTCGAAACAAGTGGAGCATGATTCGTAGACCATTTACATAGCATTACGTTCGTCCTCCTCTACTCTAGGCTCCATGGTCTTATCGCACACGTGATTTCCTTCTCTAAGGGTGCGTTCCACTTAACGCTCGCAACGCTCGCGCCCACGACCGCAAGATTTCGTGTTCCACTAGCTTGTGGACTGTTGCGGACGTCGTGGTCGAAAACGTAAGTGGAACGACTTATCGGACTTGTGAACGATAACAAAGATGGCTGGTGTTGTAGAAAACTTGTGTATAAGGCTAATGCGTGAACGGAATTATGTTTCTGAGAGTTCATCAAGCTCAGAATTTTTGTACGCAAAGCATCTTGTACAGGAACATTCAATTCAAGTAATATATCCCTCTCGGAATCGTACAGCGTTATTTTTTCAGTCTCCATCATAAATTTGAATTGAAAATGGCGCTCAAAAACATCAAACGACCGCAAAGACCCACCTATTTGATGTGGGCGAAGCGATCGCATCGCGGTCGCCAATGATGACGTCATCGATGACGTTTCAGGGACTGCTCACTGCGACCGCGGCCTTAAGTGGAACGAGACAGAGGGTGTTGCGATCGTTGCGAGCGTTAAGTGGAACGCACCCTAAACGTCTCGCGACAACCTGCAAAATAGAGGCAGTCTTTGAATATTGCGACGGCGTTTCCACTGTCATGTTTTGTGATTTCTTTCTGAATCAGTTTATATTTGCAACGATGAATAACGTGCCTGTGTAGTTTGTAGTTGTGAGGTTTTTACATTATATGGAGATTTCGTTCCTGTATTCTAGCAGTCTTCTGTGCGATCTCGCACACTTAACGTACAATCAGTACAATAATTATTTCGGGTTCTTGGTACCATCAATACTTGCGACAGCTGAGTTTGAATACTACCGTCAGCAATTAGCTCCAGCCAAAGTGTAAGTGTCTTTTGTATTAAGGTTTTTGACGTAATTTTTGTGATGTGTTTTAATTTTTGTTGTTGCTCTCTCATCACAAAATTTACGAATTGTGCTTACAGTATTCCCCAACAACATGCGTAGAAAAAATTGAAGTAATGTCTACAAATTTCAGATGGAATCAATGCCTGGAAAAAAAGCGGGTTCGACCATATATTTGCATAATGATTTCACATATAGCATTGATAGTCGAAATCCGTCTATTTATCGATGTAGTTATCGTCGTACTTCCAATTGTCGAGGAGCAGTGTCTATAAATATGGATAGTAGTATTACAGTTTTAAAAAATCACAATCATCCAAAAAGATATTTAACAATGACCTCGAACCATATGAAAAACGAAATGTTGACACTTTGTCGTGAAACGTCAGTGCCACCAAAGGAAATATTCAATGAAATTTGCAGAAGGTTGGTACTTCGAATTGTCTTAAATAAATTTGTAATGAAAGTATAGTGCTGTATTCTCTAATTCATTTCAAAATATTGGTGTATTAGAAATTATTATTCCTTAGGTATCCCAATGCAGCAGCCAAAATGTCATATGTATCTATGAAAAGTGCATTGTTTCGGGAGAGGGCAAAACATCGTCTACCTCTGCCAGAATGTTTGCTGACACTTAGTAATAATCTACTGACATACATGCCAACGAGTAGTTGTTATAAGGGATGTGTTACTTCATCCGATGGAAAACTTGCGCTCATATTTTCAAGCGATTGTTTATTAAAAGCACTGGGGTCGTCTAATGAAATTTACGTTGATGGCACGTTTAATGTGAGTAATTTATCCAAGCGATTGTAGTTGTATGCATTATGTGCAGGTACTTGTTAAACTATAAAAAGTTATTCAGTACAAACGCACCAATTGAAGTTAGCCTATCCATTTTACTTTTACGATGGAACCCGTTGGTGCGTTTCTACTGAATAACCGTATACAAGGTCATTCAGTGCAAATGCTCCTTCTAAAGTTAGCTTGTCTATTTTAGTTAGTTATTATAAAATCATATTCAGGGGGTGCGCATGTACTGAATAACTCTACATAATCTAACAATAAGGAAAAGTAGTGATTATGTAATTACTTTTAGATCATACCTCGAAAACCATCAATTATGCAAATGTACAGTATTCATATTCGCTACATGGATACGGTAAGTATTTTCTGTCACATGCATTTTATGATAATGAGACCATTATTATGAGAAAGTAACATTTTTTGTGAAAAGTTAATAAGATTGAGTTATTTTTTTAGGGAATCGGAACAGTGTTTGTTCTTTGTGAAGCTCGCACAACTTCTTTGTATCGAGCTATTTGGAAAAAGATAGTCGAGTTCGTACCTATATTGCAAGACAATATAACGTTTGCTATGAGTGATTACGAAACAGCGGCCGTTAACGCAATGAGCGATCAGTTTCCAAGAGCGGAATTACATGGATGTTGGTTTCATTTTAATCAGGTAAACGTCTTTTCTTTAAAATATGATTCTTAATGTGAAATTGACTAATTGACAACTATTCTACTTTTCAATATTTACGCAGGCTCTGCTGCGTAAATGGAACCGTTTAGGACTTAAGGATGCTCCCAATGATGTTCTATCAATGTCAATGACTATGGCATTGGCACCTTCTATGTACTTTAAAGAAGCACTTGTCCTAATAGAGGAACAAGCAAATGCTATCTCCAGCGAATATGCTGCTATTTTTAAATTTATAACGTATTTGCAAACAACTTGGTTGCCAATAGCAAGTAGGGTCAGTGTTTACGAATGCCCTGTGAGGACAAATAATATTGCGGAAAGTTTTCACAATGTGGCCATGCAAAAATTTCACGCATCACACACGAATATATGGCAGTTTCTTGGTATGGTAGCAAAATTTTGTTATTATTACTAATATTATGTAGTTTATATATTATGAAGTGATTTTAGAGCTTATTTAGCGCGTAATTTTGTAGGAAATTTACAAAACCTGATTATAGACGAAGAAATCAAATTGAGTCAGTTGATAAATGGACAGATGGTACGTCGAGTCAGTATTGGTAAAACCCGAATGCAGGATGCGAAAATCGCGGAGGCTCAGAGAAATCTTACAAGTGGGAGGTTTGTACTCATCAGATAAAGGTAACACGCATATATCCTGAAATTATATATCATGTACATCTCCGTTATATATAGGTTACCTCTTGGGCAATTTCTGCGAGTTTTTCAAAAGTCAAATGAGAAAGTTATACTAAAAGCGAATGACGATTTAGAAGGTATGTTCCTCTATTCAAAATATAGCTTCATGACCCGACTACAGAAATAATGATTAGAATACGTTACATATCATAACATAAAGTAATATAAAGTAGAGCAAAATAATGTGAAAAAGCTTCCTTTACAGCTTTAAATATTAATAATGAAGAGGATGATCCCCAAATCAATGGTGTGCTTTTCATTAAATCTATATTACATGCACGTTTCATATTGCTGTAGCTCGCGTAATAGCTAACCTATGTGTTCATCCAGGTATTCAACCAGTTGAACTCTCATCGTCAGTTTATAATAAATCTCTCTCGACCGATGTCTATGGAATAGTTTCGCAAACTCATTTACAAGGACCACAACTGAATCTTCAGATAAAATATAATACACAGCATCGACAAGGAAACGCACGACAATCTATAGTTGAAAAGGGTAAAAATAAAAAGTGCTCCTAAACTTTAAATTTTACATTAGTATTACTTAAAAACATTATTTTTGATACCATTAAGAGTGCTAAATTTTTTGTATGGACTGACGCTATTTTTAATTATCAACAGAGAATGTATGTGATGGCATTGGACGGCTTCGTCCACGTCGTAAAAAAACTTCTAATCTAGGGCTGCACGAAAAACAAATAAACTGTGCTGAATCAAAAGAAAAACTGATAGACGTACAAGTGTTACTACACAGGATAGATGGCAACATAGATGAATAAACTGACTTCAACAGCTGCACCGATCAGAAAATACTGCCTTCTGATAGGTACACTTTGAGATAGTTTTGAAAATACTATTATATTAAACTTAAACGTTAATATGTTTTATTTATGTTTACAGTAATGCAAACTTTACGCAACAAAAACTACCAATTAAAGACAACTGAAAGGGGAAAAAAAACTGTTAGAATCAAAGGAAAAGTGTATTGCAAAGAGTGATAAATTGATCTCAACTTCGCTATTTGAATAATGATATTGACTAAATGCATCAGGATATTTGGTAAATAATCAATGCATATTTACTATTTTAAACGTGTTTCATGTTTTCTGATAATTGTCAGTCCCATGCTTTTATTCACAGGCGAATCTGTAGACTAATGTTCCTTAAGGCCTTCACACACAAAACGACGTAACGACTTAAGACGTAAGCGTAAGGAAACCAACCAATCAGAATCTAGTACTGTCCCCTCCACTTTCCTCCGTAAGACGTAAGCCGTAGTGGCGAAAAATATCGTAAGGATGAAATCGTTACGGCTTACTTCTTACGGACAACCAATCACAAACCTTCTCGCGTGATGTGCTTTCCTGTAAAAGTGCATATCATGCATTTCAATATAGTTCCAATTTATAAAATATACAATCCTTAATTATAAGTACATAATTGTTATTGTGTACTTACTTTTTACAACAGAAAATAGCTAAAAAAAGAAAGTTATAGTACTTATGTACAATGAAGACACTTTAAAAAAATGTGCAATTCTTTCTTCAGTGTGATTGGCCGTAGCTTACTCCTTACGCGTGTGGTGTGCGATGGTGCTTACTGATTACGGCTTACGCTTACGTCTTAAGTCGTTACGTCGTTTTGTGTGTGAAGGCCAGGGGTGGGCAACTCTCCTCTTGTGAAAAGTGAACACTGGTACTGAAGTGCCATCTGTGTGAACTCGTCAAAGAGAAACTAAAAATCAATATGGCTGTCCGTAGCGGGTTATTCAAAAAGCACTAGGCTACCGGCTTTGCATTATTGAAGCTTAAAGATCTTTATTCTTAATGTATAGGAAATTGGGAAATAACGTTTTAACACAATAGTAAAATCTAGGTTTTATGGGTTTTATTATGTATAGCATTACACTTGCGAAATGCCTGTTTTACAATGAAGCTGCGATCTGTGCTAAACCTCACTTTACCGCATAAAATATTATTTATTGTTCTGCACTACATATTAATTTGATTTTTCGGAAACTGACATGGCATCCCAAAACACAACAAGCTCGAACCATAAGGAAGTTTCTGCAAACAACATAAACTTAAATTAAACAACACTATTCATATACTAACTGTCTGTGCAGTTATTTGTATCACTTACCTGTAAACTAGATGTCAAAATTAATATTTCCTCACCAAATTGAAATTCAGTTTCTCACGAGTGCTGAGGAATTGTCTGGAATGCTCAGGAAACAGAAAAATACAAAATGGCGACGCGTCGCGGTACGCTGTGGCGTCCTCGTTCATGATTGGTCTATTACGTTTGCTTCAAGAGCGCCATCTGCTCTACCTCGAGTCGAGCGAACTATCCGAATGTCGTCAAAATATCGTGGGAGTTGCCACCCCCTGGTGAAGGCCTTTAGCATGGACTACGCATCCCCTTAGAGACGTTCCATTATGATCAATATGTGCTGCGTTTGCAACGACAATTTCCTAGTCCACCTCTACAGTTATCATAATCCTTATAGCATACCTGAACCTCCATAAAGTAGTTCTTATAATGCTACTAGTGGAAAGTATTAAGCGTCTGCTCTTCAACACATTTTACTGTCAACGTCATACTTGAAGCGTACATATTCTTTTGCCATAGATTCTAATCTCTCGATAAAAAAACAAATATTTGATGTTCAATGTTAAGTATTACTTCTTTACTTACAGTTAATTACAGTTTATAATTTTATAAAAAAAATACAAATTAATATTTTTGTTCTTTTCATTGTTTTTACATTGAATATACATTGAAATATGCTTTTAATCATACACTGCTTGTTTTTTCCAATTCCTTGCTTTTTTCAAAGTTGCATTGCCAGGTCCTTAGTATTGCCTCGTTCTGCTTTATCAGTGACAAATGCCCTCGATGTTTGAATGTTTCTATCAACGAAGCACTTTCTCTGCAAAATAAAAGTAAACATTACAAAACACTGTATTAATGCCAAATCTTATTAGGAACATAAATGTGTGATACCTGAATGACTTGCGTACCTGAATAAAATTTTCCATTTAATTGATTCCAAATAATTTTACTGTAAGCTTTTAATGTGTCACCTTACTGTCTTATACCTGAAAAGGTTTTAAAAAAATGGTTAAATCTAAACCTAGAAGGATTGCCTGATTTAAAGAATACTTATCTCAATTTTACTTTAAGACCAATGATCGAGACTATGAAACCAAGTTTACGTGATAAAAAATAAAAATTAAGTTTAAGTATAAAACAAACAACTTCAGAAATTAAGAAACATTAGAAAAATAACTTTATCTACCAGGATAACTTTCGTAATTGCCACTGACTCCTGTTTTTAAGTTGTCTTACAAAATTGGAGCACATAAGAATTAATTTTTTTTGAAGCTGTGCAGAGTACAATTTATAATCTAATATCATTGGGTTTTCAGAGAACTTTCTCTTAGAGCTGGCCAATTATCGAAGTTGGCTCTAGAAGACAATACTTTCAACGGCAACTACGCAACGATGATTACGTTTACAAGGAGTTCTTAAACCGGTTTACTTAGTATTAAACAAATTCATCAATCCCAAATATTCATTAGAAGTGGAAAATATCTGTAATTTGTCAATCTCTTAGGATCAGTAATAACAAAACCGGTCGAAGGCCCGTTCTATAATAAGTCGGATGACGGTGTCGTTAGTCGTAAGTCATTTCTAACAGCTAATCAGAATTTATTCTTCTCCATGTTGCGTTATTTCCATTGGCTCGTAGAAACAGCTTACGAATAACGACACTGCCATCCGATTGACTCTAGATATGCCTTAACGGAAAAATGTTACAATGTATTTACATGCTGATATGTAAATTATACTTTAATTTCATCTCGAACGCCGATGATAGTCGGTCGTTGTTTATGTCGGATTGATCGACATACAGTACTTGGACTGCTCACTGTAGCCGCAGTAAGTGTAACAGACAATAGAAAGAGAGAGCGAATCGTGAATACCGTTCTGTCTTTCTCTTGGGCAGGAGCGGAATCAGGAATGAAGGAAACCCCTTGCAGTAAAATGTATGTTTCCTGATGAACTTTATATAAAGGGTTTTCCAATAAGGACTTGACAACTTTTTTTCAAAATAAAATGAAAACCATTTGAGATATTTCAAAAACTTTATTATCGGGTTGAAGTACATTCAAAACATTTATGAATGGAACTCGACTTCGCTCATATGGCCACCGCGGGCACGTTTGCAGCGGTCGATTCGTTGGACCCAATTTTCCATGACTCGGCCACACATTTCGGCCGAAACGGCTGCTATTTCACGTTCAATGTTAGCTTTGAGCTCAGTATACGTGTAGCTCTAGTATGAACTACGGATATTAATTTTTAACAATAAATAAAAAAAATGGCGGACATTAAAAAAAAAATTTCAAAAAATAAGGTTTTTTTCCACGGTTTTTTTGCCACAAAAAGAGTAAAAATCAAAATTTAAATTCGATCGTAGTTCAGACGAGAGCTGTTTATGTGTACAATATGTGGTTAAAATTTCATGAAGATCGGTTCAGTGGTTTCGGAGAAATCACCGCCGCCGACCGTAAAAATGTAGTTTCGAGAAAAACGCGTTTAAAGTTTTAAGTTAGACAATAGGCATACGGGCGAGCGCGCTCAGGTAGTAAAAGTTGCTATGAACAAGTCAGAAAATAATATGGTTAGACTGTTCCGATCATTCTAATTTTTTGACACAATACTTTTAGATATATATACTTTGAAAAAATGCAAAAAAAAAAATCGATTTTTTGAAAATTATAAACCAGAATGATCCCTTAAAGTAGCGACCACCGACTCCGAATTTCTGTAGTAAATTTTTAAGATTTGCAGACGTTGTTCGTTCGTGTACTTCACCATGATGAAAAGGTTATGTCTACTGAATAAACTGACCATGGAGCCTAGAGTAGAGGAGGACGAACGTAATGCTATGTAAATGGTCTACGAATCATGCTCCACTTGTTTCGACTGAAGCCGATAGAGGCGCGGCGACGTTAGCGACTACGAGAGAGACGGACTGAGAATAAAAAGAGACAGCGATCACTTGAAACTGCAGCGTAAGCAGGGATTTTCTACGATCGAATGTACGTCACTTCACTCTATCACCAAACGGTTACTTCACGCCAGTCTTTAAAGTTTACAGCGACGCTTGTGGTGAAATTTAGAACCCGATCTAGGTCAAGTTTCGTCGACCACAATTTTGTCCCGTTAGCATTAAGCGTTCGTCCTCCTCTACTCTAGGCTCCATGAAACTGACAGTGACAGTTCGATGTTAAGTGAAAAGGTGCGTTCACAAACTAAATTCAAAATTGTCAAGTCCCTATTGGAAAACCCTCTATTTTATAAGTTTAAGACTTGATTTAATCTTATGTTAACCATACAATTTATTTTCTACTTTACTTACTTGTGAAAGCTTATCGTATTGGGCTCAAAATACAAGTCTCGCGATAGCCCACACTTATCACAGCGAATTACCATTTTTTGTAATAATGTTGAATTTTGATAAACTCAATTACGATGAACTAATCACTATAATTGAGATTTTACTCACAGAGGCTTCTGTCTAGCCTCTATGATTCGATTGTAACGTACATTCTCGATGTGCGGAGTTATCTTTCACATGGTTCTCATTTTGCCTATTACAGTCCTGAACTTCTTTCATTGCCAAAATTTCGACCAATAGAAAAATGATAGAAAAGGACACAACGGTATTCACGATTGGCTCTCTCTTTCTATTCCCTGTTACACTTTCTGCGGCTGCAGTGAGCAGTCCAGGTACTATATGTCGATGGTCGGATTAGATTACTTTCGCAATATTATTTTTATTCCATTGAATTACATGATCGTCAATTGGTTTTCGTTGAGAGAAGTTTATAATTACATTTTGTTACAGGATGTCAGTAGTTCGGAATAGACGATAACCATGAATACCCGAAATTTCTATTTGTAACGAGGTTGTGAGGTTATAAAGTTAAGATTCCTTTTGGCAAAAAATAATTGTTATTCGGTAGGATAAAAATATACGTGTATGCTCGGCGCTCTTTTATTATTATAGATTGTATAATTGATATTCTATTTTTAGTCACGTTAAGCCTAAGACGTTTGATTGACTTTCAGGTACACAGTGAAACATCTTGCTGTCCACTTTACTGTTTATGAACAAAAAATTCTTAACTGGGTCACTGTTTTTACATAATCATTTAGTTACACGGATAAGCTATTAGGAGGAAAGTGCATTGCGACACAGATCAATTTGAATAGTTTGATAATGATTCAATCGTGCGTTGGTACGTACCAATTTTTCCTTGAGATCTCTTGATCGTCACTGATCAGGCATGTGGAAATTTTTTAACATCATATTTATGATCAATTTACGAGTGTACACATTTTTTACATTAACAGTTTCCTTAAAAAATGTTATCGTTAATTCTGTTGCTTTACTGTTTAAGAAATCTGTCATCAGAATATAAGTTTGGATTTATACTGTAAATTTTCAGTATTTACATGTGTCATAGAATCCGTGTCATTTTAATAGACAGATAGATAGATAGATATATTTTATTTATTCCTTCCTTCCTTTTTTTTACTTTCTTTAACTAACTCACCCCTTTTCCTCTCACTATTTGCATCATGCTTGTATTTTGAATATTTAATGCAGTCTCTCATTAAGTATTGTATCGTCTTTCTTTCTCGGTAACAGATTGTACAGTTTCTTTTCTCTTTGGTTTCCCAGTATTTGTACAGTATTTGTACTACA
Source organism: Cephus spinipes (assembly GCA_963971525.1). NCBI lineage: Eukaryota > Metazoa > Arthropoda > Insecta > Hymenoptera > Cephidae > Cephus > Cephus spinipes. The sequence goes on from CAXASG010000059.1 coordinate 455,365, forward strand.
TCTCAATCTCGCTATAAGTTTTGGTTTTCTTTATTTCCTTGCTTCAGGAGGATCATGTAAATTTAAACATTTGGATACTATGTGCATTTGCTTTTTCACCTGCACATATTTTGAAACAAATATAAGTAATTGTTGTCACTATATTGATAATGATGAAAGATTTTGTCTTCTTTATGTCATCTGTGCAGATTTCGACACGAGCAGGACAACGGAACTTCGGAAACTAATGCATGCTTTTCCTACAGCAATAATTAATGTCTTTTAATATTGTATAAAAATAATTTAATATTACAGTTGCAACCTACAGCGTTAAAACTTATTTCAATAATAAATGAAAGGGAATTTTCAGGTATCCTAAACTTGCCTTAACCAATTTTAAACCCATACCGGCAGACATTATGATGTCGGACGATATGTTTGTTTATAATTCAAGTACAGCGAGTATCAGTCATAAATACAAATAGGCAAGTATCCATCATGTTATTTATTTAAGCAATATTCACATTATGATAACAACACTTCTGAGACATGATTTCGCATTGAAACTGGCTCAATATACAGGACTTGATAGGATAAAATATATGAACAGAAAATAAAAAAGTTTAAGTATGAATATTGCCATCTTCGACGTAGATATGGTTGCGTCTATGTTTATAATCAAGCCAAGTAGAAATCAGTTTTGCTTATCACAATAAAAAATACTGTGATATAATAAAATAAAATTAACAATAGATCAAGATGAACGAAAGTGAGAGCAATTTATTTATTTAAAAAATCGTCTGAAAATATAAATAGTTCTTTGGCATTACCGTTTAATGTTTTTCGTGGGATGAAAATCTGTGGACATGTGGGTCCGTGGGCATCTGGGTCGACGGAGATTTCAATCCGTGCGCACGTGGGCCGTGGGCATGTGGGTCTGTGGGCATCTGGGTCGACGGAGATTTCAATCCGTGCGCACGTGGGCCGTGGGCATGTGGGTCTGTGGGCATCTGGGTCGACGGAGATTTCAATCCGTGCGCACGTGGGCCGTGGGCATGTGGGTCTGTGGGCATCTGGGTCGACGGAGATTTCAATCCATGCGCACGTGGGCCGTGGGCATGTGGGTCTGTGGGCATCTGGGTCGACGGAGATTTCAATCCGTGCGCACGTGGGCCGTGGGCATGTGGGTCTGTGGGCATCTGGGTCGATGAAGATTTCAATCCGTGCGCACGTGGGCCGTGGGCATGTGGGTCTGTGGGCATCTGGGTCAATAGAGATTTCAGTCTGTGCGCACGTGGGCCGTGGGCATGTGGGTCGACGGAGATTTCAATCCATGCGCACGTGGGCCGTGGGCATGTGGGTCTGTGGGCATCTGGGTCGATGAAGATTTCAATCCGTGCGCACGTGGGCCGTGGGCATGTGGGTCTGTGGGCATCTGGGTCGATAGAGATTTCAGTCTGTGCGCACGTGGGCCGTGGGCATGTGGGTCTGTGGGCATCTGGGTCGATGAAGATTTCAATCCGTGCGCACGTGGGCCGTGGGCATGTGGGTCTGTGGGCATCTGGGTCGATGAAGATTTCAATCCGTGCGCACGTGGGCCGTGGGCATGTGGGTCTGTGGGCATCTGGGTCGATGAAGATTTCAATCCGTGCGCACGTGGGCCGTGGGCATGTGGGTCTGTGGGCATCTGGGTCGATGAAGATTTCAGTCTGTGCGCAAGTGGGCCGTGGGCATCTGGGTCCGTGCATGTTACGAGATCCGTGCGCAAGTGGGCCGTGGGCATCTGGGTCGACGAAGAATTCAGTCCGTGCGCAAGTGGTCCGTGGGCAACTGGGTCTGTGGGCAAGTGGGCCGTGGGCAAACGGTCCGTGCGCATCTGGTTCCGTGGGCAAGTGGTCTGTGCGCATCTGGACACCACTCGAACTTCCACATCCGGCACCCAGATACAGAAAACTACGAAGCGGAATACCTGGACACGCTGGACTTCCACATCCGACACCTAGATACAGAAAACTACGCAGCGGACTACCTGGACACCCTGAACTTCCACATCCGGCACCCAGATACAGAAAACTACGAAGCGGACTACCTGGACACCCTGAACTTCCACATCCGGCACCCAGATACAGAAAACTACGAAGCGGAATACCTGGACACGCTGGACTTCCACATCCGACACCTAGATACAGAAAACTACGAAGCGGAATACCTGGACACCCTGAACTTCCACATCCGGCACCCAGATACAGAAAACTACGAAGCGGAATACCTGGACACCCTGAACTTCCACATCCGACACCTAGATACAGAAATCTACGAAGCGGAATACCTGAAAAACCTGAACTTCCACGTCTGACACCTAGATGCAGCTACGGAGCGGAATACCTGAACACCCTGAACTTCGACATCCGACACCTAGATACAGAAAACTACGAAGCGGAATACCTGAACACCCTGGACTTCCACATCCGACACCTAGATACAGAAAACTATCAAGCGGAATACCTGAACAACCTGAACATCCACGTCTGACACCTAGATGCAGGAAACTACGGAGCGGAATACCTGGACACTCTGAACTTCGACATCCGACACCTAGATACAGAAAACTACGAAGCGGAATACCTGGACACCCTGGACTTCCACATCCGACACCTAGATACAGAAAACTATCAAGCGGAATACCTGAACAACCTGAACATCCACGTCTGACACCTAGATGCAGGAAACTACGGAGCGGAATACCTGGACACCCTGAACTTCGACATCCGACACCTAGATACAGAAAACTACGAAGCGGAAAACCTGGACGCCCTGGACTTCCACATCCGGCAACTAGATACAGAAAACTACGAAGCGGAGTACCTGGACACCCTGAACTTCCACATCCGACACCTAGATACAGAAAACTACGAAGCGGAATACCTGAACAACCTGAACTTCCACGTCTGACACCTAGATGCAGGAAACTACGGAGCGGAACACCTGGACATCCTGAACTTCCACATCCGGCAACGAGATACAGAAAACTACGAAGCGGAATACCTGGAAACCCTGAACTTCCATATCCGACACCTAGATACAGAAAACTACGAAGCGGAATACCTGAACAACCTGAACTTCCACGTCTGACACCTAGATACAGAAGACTACGAAGCGGAATACCTGGACACCCTGAACTTCCACATCCGGCACCCAGATACAGAAAACTACGAAGCGGAATACCTGAACACCCTGGACTTCCACATCCGACACCTAGATACAGAAAACTACGAAGCGGAATACCTGGACACCCTGAACTTCCACATCCGGCACCCAGATACAGAAAACTACGAAGCGGAACACCTGGACACCCTGGACTTCCACATCCGACACCTAGATACAGAAAACTACGAAGCGGAATACCTGAACAACCTGAACTTCCACATCTAACACCTAGATGCAGGAAACTACGGAGCGGAATACCTGGACACCCTGAACTTCGACATCCGACACCTAGATACAGAAAACTACGAAGCGGAGTACCTGGACGCCCTGGACTTCCACATCCGGCAACTAGATACAGAAAACTACGAAGCGGAATACCTGGACACCCTGAACTTCCACATCCGACACCTAGATACAGAAAACTACGAAGCGGAATACCTGAACAACCTGAACTTCCACGTCTGACACCTAGATGCAGGAAACTACGGAGCGGAACACCTGGACACCCCGAACTTCCACATCCGGCAACGAGATACAGAAAACTACGAAGCGGAATACCTGGAAACCCTGAACTTCCACATCCGACACCTAGATACAGAAGACTACGAAGCGGAATACCTGGACACCTTGGTCTTCCACATCCGACACCTAGATACAGAAAACTACGAAGCGGAATACCTGGACACCCTGAACTTCCACATCCGGCACCCAGATACAGAAAACTACGAAGCGGAATACCTGGACACCATGGACTTCCACATCCGACACCTAGATACAGAAAACTACGAAGCGGAATACCTGGACACCCTGGACTTCCACATCCGACACCTAGATACAGAAAACTACGAAGCGGAATACCTGGACACCCTGAACTTCCACATCCGGCACCCAGATACAGAAAACTGCGAAGCGGAATACCTGGACACCCTGGACTTCCACATCCGACACCTAGATACAGAAAACTATCAAGCGGAATACCTGAACAACCTGAACTTCCACGTCTGACACCTAGATGCAGGAAACTACGGAGCGGAATACCTGGACACCCTGGACTTCCACATCCGACACCTTGATACAGAAAACTACGAAGCGGAATACCTGAACAGCCTGAACTTCCACGTCTGACACCTAGATGCAGGAAACTACGGAGCGGAATACCTGGACACCCTGAACTTCGACATCCGACACCTAGATACAGAAAACTACGAAGCGGAATACCTGGACACCCTGAACTTCCACATCCGGCACCTAGATACAGAATATCAAGCGGAATACCTGAACAACCTGATCTTCCACGTCTGACACCTAGATGCAGGAAACTACGGAGCGGAAGTAGTTACAGGCCACTCTGGAGAGTCATAACAAATCCCCCACCACTGTCCCCTATGAGTCATGGAGCGCGCCGCGCTGCGTCCCCCGCACCGCACTACGGCGCCACCCCCTCGCCCACGTAGTCTGTTCTCCCCACCGCCACCCTACGCGGCACTCCCCCCACCACGCGGGCCTGGTCCTAAGGCCCGAAACCGGCTCCACGACTTTAGCCCCTCATCTCTAACGGATTTGAATGATTTTTGTTGCAATCGTTTGTAGGTCGTTTGTAGGTGTTTGATATTGCATCCACGACGTTTGATAGTCCATCATTTATTTGTAATATTAAAATTAATTTTCTAGGGAATTTTTCTTTTTTTTGGCCACTCATTCAAATATTTTATAAACTAATCGTGTTTTGCTCATATGCAATCGTTTGTAGGTCGTTTGTAGGTACTTTATATGTCATTGATGATATGAAATAATTGATTCTTTAATCGTAAATAATGAAATAAATTTAATCTAGGGAATTCCATAAACTGCATCTAGCGCGCATGCGTGAAGACTTCGATATGTCAAATCACATTTTACATGTACTCGTCTGTATATTATTATTAAATATTACAATCCGAGATATCAGATATTTATTAGTGCTATTTTCTTAGTTCTGAAATATTTACAATTGTACAGTTTAGTATTTACTATTTCATATTCGTTAAATAGTATAATTAAGTGGACGATTATAAAGGTCGAGCAGTACTCTTAAGGTTATATGATAAATGTAGCAAACGAATGACGATGGTGATAATTGTGTCAGCAGAAATTTTGAATCTCTTCTGAATGCTGGTGATATTGAGCTAGAGTTTGAAGCAGTTATTATCTACAGAGAAGCAAATACTGTGTAATCTGTTTTTGGTTTTCTTATTCAAAAGGTAATTTTTCTTATCAATTTATTGAACTTGATGCACATAGCGTACAGCGTCATGCATAATTTGTATTTTTTTACAGAAATGGATGGTCAAACAACGGATAAACATGTATCATCAATTGTTCTTGAAGAAAAAAGTTAGACTGTTTTGGATGCTTAACGTGAATGGAACGTTGCCCTTATCTCTACATAAATACTGTTATGTCCATCACAATTGTAAATACATATTTAATTTATTCTAGTACTTAAAAGTATACTCGGATAGTTATGTATTTATAGTATCTATTAATAAAATAATTTGTACAACAAGGAAACACATCTTCTCCAAACTCTTATGTTGCGTAATATTAGATTTCTCCCTAAGCTCCTTGAATTCTGCTCGTTTCTTTGCCAGAAGAGATACCGGTGTCCAGAGGTAATGCGTACAATCACCTACACAGCAGAAGGAAGAGTACTACTATTAAAAAAAAATTAAAAATTGTTTCAATCTAAATAATACCTGGCTTACGTTGGTAGAGAATTCCAATCAATTTAATGAATATGAAATAGTAAATACTAAACTGTACAATTGTAAGTATTTCAAAACTAAGAAAATAGCACTAATAAATATCTGATATCTCGGATTGTAATATTTAATAATAATATACAGACGAGTATATGTAAAATGTGATTTGACATATTGAAGTCTTCACGCATGCGCGCTAGATGCAGTTTATGGAATTCCCTAGATTAAATTTATTTCATTATTTACGATTAAAGAATCAATTATTTCATATCATCAATGACATATAAAGTACCTACAAACGACCTACAAACGATTGCATATGAGCAAAACACGATTAGTTTATAAAATATTTGAATGAGGGGCCAAAAAAAAGAAAAATTCCCTAGAAAATTAATTTTAATATTACAAATAAATGATGGACTATCAAACGTCGTGGATGCAATATCAAACACCTACAAATGACCTACAAACGATTGCAAAAAAAATTATTCAAATCCGTTATAGGTAGTAGTAGGTAGATGAGGGGCTAAAGTCGTGGAGCCCCCGAAACCCCCAGCAGCAGCGTTGTATGTCCCCAGGGGCATATCGCGGTCGGTAACTATGCACTGACCACCGGTCGGTAACTTTTTTAATTACCCTAAGGAGATAAGTGTACCCGCGGTAAAATAGAACACCGTATTTTGTAAGGCCCCTTATGTATATTATAAAGCTGTAGCGCGTGAATACATTTTCGATGAACCGGAGCCCTGTGTAGAGGAATACGCTTAATGCTTTGATTTCCTACCGACCGTTACCATTATTGACAAGATATGGGGAGATGGAGGTGAAGGAAACAAAGAAAACGAAGAAATAGGCATTTTTGAATATATGTCGTATATTGTAAGAAACATCGGTGGTACATAAGGAGTTTGAAATAAAACGCAGCTTACTTAATTTAAATATATAAAAATTTATTATAATATAAAAATATAAAAAAGAAAAAAAATTAATAATCGTCATCGGTATCGTAGTCCGAGTCCCTACAAAAAATAAATCATAATATTACTACTCATGTGTGCCACACACACACACACACACACACACACACACACACACACACACACACACGTGGTGGTCCATATATAGCATCAGTTAATACGCACCTATTATAATCTGTAATAGGCGCCAGCCTAAACAGTGACCTTAATCCGAATATATCCTCCTCACCCCAGTCCAGGTCTTCGAAGAGGAGCCAGCCGTTGAGGGCGCCCCTCCGAGCACAACGCTGGCTCCTCTTCTCCAGCATGTGCCTAATGCATATGTAGCCTCGGAGCTTTAATAAATAAACAACACGTTATATAATAAAACTTCTTTTAAATATTAACCTTGTGTATTAATAGAAGCTTAGAGGACACAACACTCACTATTACGTGTACCACACTTTGTCCTCTCACCATCGTTACTTTTTATGTTCTAACTCTGAGTCGACAGGATGAGTCGAGTCGAGGCGGCTGAATCGCTCCAGCTTACCCCCACTTGTAGTTCGTAGAAACGAATTTCTTGTAAATGATAACCTTATAACATAGAGGTACCGTATGCATTGCCGTTCATTTTTCGATACTTTTAACTATCGATGGGCTGATACCCAACCCCTAACATTTTGCTTGGGGTGAATCCTGTACATACCACGCAGTTGTTGGAATGATGGTACCCTTCTTTTGGATCATCTAGTGAACGATGCGCCAAATACATCAGGCGTGGGGGGTACCATTGTCTTAGCAGCGTAAACTGCTACATGTATCTCTTGTTTGCAACCATGCAAAAAAATAAGGGCAATGGTGGGGAAAAAGATGGTTACCTGTGAGCCGTCCTCGCAGCATCCTGTCATTACCTTGGTGACAAGCGAAAAGGGTTGATAGTGAGGATAATAAAGAAAAGAAGTGATAGTGCGGTGAAAAGAGGTGACATACGCAGAGTGTATTTTTTTTAAAAGTGGTATGTATAATAGCGTATATATTTATTTAGTATGATATTTGATTTAAAAAGTTTTTGCACATCTGTTATCTTTTCCTTTATTTCTAGACGATCCGTCAGCCTGTCGGTTATCTAGCGCCACACAGCATAAAAAAAAAGAAATATTAATAAAGTGGTATGTATATCGGTGTTGAATTTGTATACATTTTTTATTAGGTTAAAAAAAAATTATTTTGTATGTGACATCTTTCACCTTTATTTCTAGATATTACATAAAAGAACGAGCAGCACCAGACCCCTTCGGGCTACAGCCACCTGTTACCAGAGCTGGAAGTGTAATAATTTTAAACCTGCACAGGTTTTTATTTGATTTTTAAAAAGTTTTTGTACATCTGTCGCCTTTTACCCTTATTTCTAGACGCTGCAAGGACGCATAGAGCCAGCAGACGCAATCGCCAGCTGTATATTACTAGACCGGTAAGTGTAATAATTTTAGGTCTACAGGGTTTGCTTTAAACATATTTTATTATTAAAAACTTAAATATTACAGATTATGGCACCAAGGCGCCCGGATACGCCGCCCGAGGGGGCAGAAAGACCGTTTGAGGGGCCGCTCCTTGATGGGATACCGCCGCCCCTAAATGCGTTCTTCGCCCCCTTCCACGAAGGGCAGTGCTTGTTCGGGTGCGTTTACGTACGGGGTGTGGGGGAGCGGTTATGCTACGGGTGCATGAGCGAGCAGCCCGCCGAGTACAGAACACAGTTTACGGTACACATAATCCACTACCTAAAGATTGACCCCGCAATACATCTGCGTGCGGGTATCTGTGCGCGCTGTGCTCGGTGTGTGCTGCACGCGTATGCACCCGGTGACTGTATAGCTTGTATAAGCTACTTTTGCGATAACCAGGAGGATCTATTAAGGCAGGGGGCTGCAGAAGTTCCTCCCCCACCCCGAATATAAATTGTGAGCTATATATACAGGGTCCGCCAGAACTACCTGACCCGGTGGGTATGGCGGTGATCGGGAGGCTTCACTGATCACGAATATGACCTTCCTTTTGTCCGGAAGGTCATAGTTTTTAAATGGGAGCAGGTCAAAGTTGACCAATCAGAGGGAGGCGTCAAGAGAAACGTAGGCGCCTGGGAACTCTGAGTTTTCTTCCCTCGCTTTTGTTTTTCGGTGGCTACGGGCAGGATGACGTCAGCCAAAGACATGCTTATGGGATGTCACTCGCTGAGAACGGAGGTTCTCAGTTGAAAACTCAAGCAATTAATGAAAACTGCAATGTCCTATGATAATGCCACATGACTTACACAGATATCTCTGTGACGTCTTACGTATATTATCTTGATTTTGCTTTTCTTTTATTGATCTCCAGCGATTCGTGCTACATCCCGTTGACGACTTTTCATATGTATAAAGCATATTCCCTAAGAATTTATTATTCCCTGTACGATATAATACAGATCTTTTGTAGTAGGCAAATTCAAAATCTGTCACCTACAAGTATTACGCAACTTGGCGTGGCCGATAAAAGCGTTACACATATGTATTATTTTCTCTCTCAGAGCCCATACTATGTCAGTATTAAATACCTTCCATGCTTCTCTAGCTTGATTTTACAATTAATGTTATTATTGCAAGACTAAAGATATTTGCAATAAAGTTGCATATCGTACAGGGAATAATAAATTCTTAGGGAATATGCTTTATACATATGAAAAGTCGTCAACGGGATGCAGCACGAATCGCTGGAGATCAATAAAAGAAAAGCGAAATCAAGATAATATACTGTAACCTATACATCAGAGGATATTCGTATCGCGGTAACAATAAGATCCCGCTAACCCGAATAACCCTAAATATCAAGTAATAACAATTCGTAGGCATCGCGACGCTCAATTCTTCCGCACCTCTCAGGCCCCCTGGCCTACCATTGACGGGTATATAAACAGCGACGTTTCGCGACTCGAGATTCTATCACCTGAGCTAGCTAGGTTATCTTTAGTAAAGTAAACGAGCAAACCGTCTCGGGCAAGCGGGCAAACCGTCCCACTTGACCATAATTTCTAAAGGTACTTCTACTCTTGTAATCGAGCAAACCGTCTCGGGTAGAGAGCAAACCGTCTCTTCTACCAGATAGAATCAATCTCTGCATTTTAGTTGGGCCGTCACTTTGTCACATTTGATCATTGTGCCGTTTCCGCTATACATGCCATCCTAACTTTATTTAAAGACTTGCACAACTAGCTACTCTGCGAATGAGACTTCTCACCTCGCCGAGATAGCAACGTTGTTTTAGATAGGACCACGTCTACCTGTGATCACGAGTTCCCTAGAGGAAGACTGCTCAACAGCACGACGCTTATATTCTAACGAGTCATTTCTGTAATCAAATTCCGCTGGTCGGAGGCTGCTTTCAGACACGATTCCGTATTTCATTTATAGAAAAACAACTAGAGTCAAAATAGAATCACACGAGAGTAGACGCACCTATTATTTCCGTTTCCGTCAGACATATCGTGTAGGGAAACCGCGTCTTACTATCATATGTATACAATTTTGCTTTCCGAACACTAATCATTTGTATCTATCATTTATATTCATTCTTACTTTCCGCTTGCGTAGATATCTATTGTTCGCTTACTAACAGCCAGCATTCTATAGGCTGGACCTGCACTAACACTAATTGTATTCCATTGTAGGATAATATATTTATCTTTATAATTTGTAAAACAAAATCTCACTTTCATTTGTTCTGCCTGATATTTATCCTAAATTCCTAACAGTTGATTCTGGCTCGAACCCGCCTTTTTAGCACGATCCGGAGAACCGTATCGTGCGAGTAAGGTTACAATACGTAAGACGTCACAGAGATATCTGCGTAAGTCATGTGGCATTATCATAGGACATTGCAGTTTTCATTAATTGCTTGAGTTTTCAACTGAGAACCTCCGTTCTCAGCGAGTGACATCCCATAAGCATGTCTTCGGCTGACGTCATCCTGCCCGTAGCCACCGAAAAACAAAAGCGAGGGAAGAAAACTCAGAGTTCCCAGGCGCCTACGTTTCTCTTGACGCCTCCCTCTGATTGGTCAACTTTGACCTGCTCCCATTTAAAAACTATGACCTTCCGGACAAAAGGAAGGTCATATTCGTGATCAGTGAAGCCTCCCGATCACCGCCATACCCACCGGGTCAGGTAGTTCTGGCGGACCTTGTATATATATGTATATATGTACTTTTTGTAACCCTTAGTCTTACGCTCGTTTTTTTTTCACACCTGTTTCTAGAAATGGCGCCGCGAATGATACTTGAAAGGGGTGGCGACGGTGTGGGTGACGATAGGGCCACCCCGTCGCCCAGGCAGGACGACGCATTCTTCGAGGCCTTACATAACGGCCTCTGCCTTTACGGTTACATCTATACATACCGCTGGGATGAGCTATGCGCCGGGTGCGTGAGTGAGCTACCACCAGACATGCAAGCGTTATACACTCCCCACAGCTTGCACTATTTGTTGCTTGACACTACAATGGTCTTCCACTTGGCGCGGTGCACAACCTGTGCGCGGAGTGTGTTACTCAAGCACGCACCCGGCGCATGCCCAGGGTGTGTCCTGCTCTATGAGGCCACTAGAGACACCCTGGTGCGGTTTGGGTATGGGCAGGTTAACCTAATTTCTTGAATAATAGTAGTATAGGTTTATATTATATATATATATTTCCCTACATACATATTATTATTATTAATTGCTTACATTACTTATATATCTAACCTAGCTTAGCATTATTTACGCTACATATACAGGGTGTCCCAGAATTGCTTTTCGACCGGAAAGTGGGCGATGCCTGGAGGTGCCCTGAGTACCCTCCCGCAAACCGTTTGCCAAAATTCGCAATAGTTTTTAAATGAGAAGCATTTAAGTGCGACCAATCAGAACGAAGGATTTCCGCGGATTCACTCGCGGATGCCAAAGATCGCTGCTTTGCAATAGCTTCCTACAAATTCCGCGCCTAGCAATTGTTTCATAGCCCGAGCGAGCGTCATAGGATTCGTTGACAAACTCCCAATGTGGGCATGGGCGTGACTTAGGCTGGCGCAGCAGCTACACGTGCAACGCGCGATCGGCAATTGTTTTGGGATACGCATTCAGCCAGACGAAAACCGGTACACGGTGTCCAAAACGTCATGCACTGAATTTTATAGCAGTCCGAAAGAAAACAGATTATTAAAGTGAGAGGGAGTCGGGAGGGTGGGTGGTGGGACTGATGCATTAAATTTAACATGACTTGATAACTAAGCATAGAAGTATTATTTCTTCGTCCTGTGAATAGCCATATCGAATTTCCAAGACATCGCGATTGCTGATTTCAAAGTTATAGAGTACTCATCGATTCTGGAGACTGTAAACAATACGTAAAATAGGAAAATAGATTAGGAGAGAAACGCAAAGACACGTATACCTTTTTTTCGTTCCTAGAATGTCCACACCAAATTACAGCCCTTTGCGACTTCCGGTGGCAAAGTTACGCAACACTTGTCGACTTTGAATTTTCAGAAAAATACGTCAAATTGAAAAAATGTACTAGGAGAGAAATGCAAAAACACGTATCCCTTTTTTTCGTTCCTAGAATGTCCACACCAAATTGCAGCCCTTTGCGACTTCCGGTGGCAAAGTTACGCAACACTTGTCGACTTTGAATTTTCAGAAAAATACGTCAAATTGAAAAAATGAACTAGGAGAGAAATGCAAAAACACGTATCCCTTTTTTTCGTTCCTAGAATGTCCACACCAAATTGCAGCCCTTTTCGACTTCCGGTGGCAAAGTTACGCAACACTTGTCGACTTTGAATTTTCAGAAAAATACGTCAAATTGAAAAAATGAACTAGGAGAGAAATGCAAAAACACGTATCCCTTTTTTTCGTTCCTAGAATGTCCACACCAAATTGCAGCCCTTTGCGACTTCCGGTGGCAAAGTTACGCAACACTTGTCGACTTTGAATTTTCAGAAAAATACGTCAAATTGAAAAAATGAACTATAAGAGAAATGCAAAAACACGTATCCCTTTTTTTCGTTCCTAGAATGTCCACACCAAATTGCAGCCCTTTGCGACTTCCGGTGGCAAAGTTACGCAACACTTGTCGACTTTGAATTTTCAGAAAAATACGTCAAATTGAAAAAATGAACTAGAAGAGAAATGCAAAAACACGTATCCCTTTTTTTCGTTCCTAGAATGTCCACACCAAATTGCAGCCCTTTTCGACTTCCGGTGGCAAAGTTACGCAACACTTGTCGACTTTGAATTTTCAGAAAAATACGTCAAATTGAAAAAATGAACTAGGAGAGAAATGCAAAAACACGTATCCCTTTTTTTCGTTCCTAGAATGTCCACACCAAATTGCAGCCCTTTGCGACTTCCGTTGGCAAAGTTACGCAACACTTGTCGACTTTGAATTTTCAGAAAAATACGTCAAATTGAAAAAATGAACTAGGAGAGAAATGCAAAAACACGTATCCCTTTTTTCGTTCCTAGAATGTCCACACCAAATTGCAGCCCTTTGCGACTTCCGGTGGCAAAGTTACGCAACACTTGTCGACTTTGAATTTTCAGAAAAATACGTCAAATTGAAAAAATGAACTAGGAGAGAAATGCAAAAACACGTATCCCTTTTTTTCGTTCCTAGAATGTCCACACCAAATTGCAGCCCTTTGCGACTTCCGGTGGCAAAGTTACGCAACACTTGTCGACTTTGAATTTTCAGAAAAATACGTCAAATTGAAAAAATGAACTAGGAGAGAAATGCAAAAACACGTATCCCTTTTTTTCGTTCCTAGAATGTCCACACCAAATTGCAGCCCTTTGCGACTTCCGGTGGCAAAGTTACGCAACACTTGTCGACTTTGAATTTTCAGAAAAATACGTCAAATTGAAAAAATGAACTAGGAGAGAAATGCAAAAACACGTATCCCCATTGTTCGGCACTCGAATGAGTATGCTAATTTTCAGACCTCTGCGAGTTACGATGTAAAAACACATAGGTGGAAGTATACGAGAGGTATAGGTAGAGAGTAGATAATAGTATAGGGGAGGTATAGGAAGAGAATGGGCCAAGGTATACGAAAATTATGGGAAACATGGAACTTATGCGTACGACTTATGCCTAGCTGTAATTGAAGAAATGGATTAAGGAGAGGAAGTGTATTATAAAGAATTAAACCTGAAATTTGGTTTAAACATTTATTGTATAAATTAATTAAAAGGTGTAATTTAATTAACATAATTTGGTGACCTATGTTGCTAACGCAAAGTAAATAATGAATATAGGTTTGTGTTTACAATGTGTTAACGCGTTATAGAAATGTACAAAATTCTTAAACCGGTAAGTAATGACAATATAATAACTTAGATTAATCAAGTTAATAATAATTAAAAATAAATAATAATAATCGCAGTTATGTTATAGGATAGGTTATTGGTTATAATAATTATCATTTAGAACTTCCAGTATTTTCATTCATTGGATTGAACAAGAACGTGACTGTGAGAAAGTGATAGCGAATAAATTATACATGATATGTTTTACCATATTATGTTTAATTTAATCTTTATCACTAATTTGCCGTTACAGTCTTGTCCAATCCAATGAATGAAGATACTGGAAATTCTAGATGGCTGTCCCCGCTTGTTGTCCTCGGGTTAGGCCATCTAGGATGCTGTTCTTCTATTCCCTTTTTTCATCACCCTAATAATGACGATCTGGAAAAGAAAAGGTAGATGGTTATTTATATCTTATTTGTTTAATAAAAGTGACAAATGGATTATAGGGCAGGGTTCGCTTACCTTTGACTGTAGCATGATGATAGGCGAATCCTGTTTACTTTTCATTGCTGGCCTCACTTATTAAACTTGTGCCGCTTTCTCTCGCGTTCATGCAAAAGAAATAGAAAAGGAAAAAAGAAATTAATAAATCAATTTAAAAAATAATGTTGTACTCTATTGTGTTTACTTACTTTTTTCGAAGTCGATCAAAAGATTGTTCCCACCGAGAATGATGTTGACTGGAATGAAAAACAAATTTATTAGCATATCTAATTGATATTGTTAGGATGCTGTTGTAAAACGTACCTTTTTTATTGAAGTTGTGTTACAATTTGACCGGCCGGTCGTCGTCTTGTACAGGAACACACAGGGGCGCAGACAGGCAGCGCTGGACCTAGCACCTAAAGCATGATAAAAATCCTAATAGTTTAAAAATCAAATTTAAACATTAACTTTGTATTGAATAATTTTGTTTCCTTACCTCAATGAAGAAGGTGCTCGAAGTGTCCGCCATTCGCCTGAATGCAGCACCTCGCACGCTGCAGGAGGCTGCTTCGACAGTTCACCAGCATTTCCGGGGTGACGGAACGCATGGCACTGTCGATCCGCAGGTGAAGCTCTTGCAGCGTCTCGATCGGTGTCCTGTAGACGACCGACTTCACATGTCCCCAGAGGAAGAAATCCAATGGCGTCAGGTCTGGGGAACGTGCCGGCCAGTGACGGGATCCTCCTCGTCCGATCCAGCGCTCCGGAAACATACCGTCGAGTTGGTGACGGACGATGCGAGCTGAATGTGCAGGAGCCCCATCATGCTGCAGCCAGATCCTCGTCAGGTTCTCTTCGAGCAGTCCGCTGATGCGAAGGAGGGGTTTGAGTTGGCGCCTGAGAAATCCACGGTATTTCTCGGCAGTCAACGTTCCCTCAAACTGGAAAGGTCCAATCTGAAATTAAAAGAGCAATTTGTTTTAAGAAAAAAATTTAACTTAATTTCCAACATTACTTACCAGTTTATCATTAATTATTCCTGCCCATAGATTCAGAGAGAATCGTCGCTGATGCCTCACAGGTATCGGAGCGTGCGGAGCAGTGCATCTATTTTGCTATTCGATGACCCCCCCCCCTCAACGGTCTTTGTCCGTTAGAATATTTCTTTTCGTGAGGGATATCCCTACGAATGAAGAATCGACAGTGGGAGACCAACGAATAAGAACAGGCGATGCAACATTGTAGTACCAAACGACTACCTCGCGCCAGATATTCTTATTCGTTGGTCTACCACTGTCGATTCTTCATTCGTAGGGATATCCCTCACGAAAAGAAATATTCTAACGGACAAAGACCGTTGAGGGGGGGGGGGGGGGTCATCGAATAGCAAAATAGATGCACTGCTTCGCGTCCAATTTTACTATTCGTTGACCTCCCACTCTCCACTCTTTGTCCGTTTGCTATAGTTCTTCTCGTGAGCGCACTGGAAACAGACGTGTTAAAGGGAACTTTAAACTGTGATATTCGTATTGTAAACTGCTGTTTTTCTGTTTAGTGTCACTGCAACTGGATTATACTTGGATATGGAGTATACTTGTGGGGAATACGGGGACATGATCCTCCAGTACGGAATGAGCGGATGCAACGCGGGGGAAGCGGCTCGGAAGTACGCGGAGTGCTTCCCAAGCCGATCGCGACATCCCTCGGGTGCGGTGATCCGGGGTGCGGTGATGCGGATGCAGTCCACCGGAAATGCTATGCCGAATCACCAAGGAGCAGGTGCACCACGTCAGAGACGGACCCCCGCAAGTGAGGAGCGTGTTTTGGACGCGTTTCGCGAAGATCCGACGGCGAGCGTGAGGTCGGTGGCGCGCTCGCTAGGATTATCGCGAGGCACGATCCACAGGATTTTAAAAGCTGAGAAGTGGCACGCGTATCACTATACGCGTGTCCAAGAGCTTCAGCCAGCTGATTACGCTATCAGGCGTGAATATTGTGAGTGGCTGCTCCAGAAGCACGAGGAAGATTCGAGTTTCATCGGAAACATTATGTTTACCGATGAATCATCTTTCGGACGCTCTGGATGCTGGAACACACACAATTTTCACGTGTGGGCTTCAGAAAATCCGCACGCTCCGATACCTGTGAGGCATCAGCGACGATTCTCTCTGAATCTATGGGCAGGAATAATTAATGATAAACTGGTAAGTAATGTTGGAAATTAAGTTAAATTTTTTTCTTAAAACAAATTGCTCTTTTAATTTCAGATTGGACCTTTCCAGTTTGAGGGAACGTTGACTGCCGAGAAATACCGTGGATTTCTCAGGCGCCAACTCAAACCCCTCCTTCGCATCAGCGGACTGCTCGAAGAGGACCTGACGAGGATCTGGCTGCAGCATGATGGGGCTCCTGCACATTCAGCTCGCATCGTCCGTCACCAACTCGACGGTATGTTTCCGGAGCGCTGGATCGGACGAGGAGGATCCCGTCACTGGCCGGCACGTTCCCCAGACCTGACGCCATTGGATTTCTTCCTCTGGGGACATGTGAAGTCGGTCGTCTACAGGACACCGATCGAGACGCTGCAAGAGCTTCACCTGCGGATCGACAGTGCCATGCGTTCCGTCACCCCGGAAATGCTGGTGAACTGTCGAAGCAGCCTCCTGCAGCGTGCGAGGTGCTGCATTCAGGCGAATGGCGGACACTTCGAGCACCTTCTTCATTGAGGTAAGGAAACAAAATTATTCAATACAAAGTTAATGTTTAAATTTGATTTTTAAACTATTAGGATTTTTATCATGCTTTAGGTGCTAGGTCCAGCGCTGCCTGTCTGCGCCCCTGTGTGTTCCTGTACAAGACGACGACCGGCCGGTCAAATTGTAACACAACTTCAATAAAAAAGGTACGTTTTACAACAGCATCCTAACAATATCAATTAGATATGCTAATAAATTTGTTTTTCATTCCAGTCAACATCATTCTCGGTGGGAACAATCTTTTGATCGACTTCGAAAAAAGTAAGTAAACACAATAGAGTACAACATTATTTTTTAAATTGATTTATTAATTTCTTTTTTCCTTTTCTATTTCTTTTGCATGAACGCGAGAGAAAGCGGCACAAGTTTAATAAGTGAGGCCAGCAATGAAAAGTAAACAGGATTCGCCTATCATCATGCTACAGTCAAAGGTAAGCGAACCCTGCCCTATAATCCATTTGTCACTTTTATTAAACAAATAAGATATAAATAACCATCTACCTTTTCTTTTCCAGATCGTCATTATTAGGGTGATGAAAAAAGGGAATAGAAGAACAGCATCCTAGATGGCCTAACCCGAGGACAACAAGCGGGGACAGCCATCTAGAATTTCCAGTATCTTCATTCATTGGATTGGACAAGACTGTAACGGCAAATTAGTGATAAAGATTAAATTAAACATAATATGGTAAAACATATCATGTATAATTTATTCGCTATCACTTTCTCACAGTCACGTTCTTGTTCAATCCAATGAATGAAAATACTGGAAGTTCTAAATGATAATTATTATAACCAATAACCTATCCTATAACATAACTGCGATTATTATTATTTATTTTTAATTATTATTAACTTGATTAATCTAAGTTATTATATTGTCATTACTTACCGGTTTAAGAATTTTGTACATTTCTATAACGCGTTAACACATTGTAAACACAAACCTATATTCATTATTTACTTTGCGTTAGCAACATAGGTCACCAAATTATGTTAATTAAATTACACCTTTTAATTAATTTATACAATAAATGTTTAAACCAAATTTCAGGTTTAATTCTTTATAATACACTTCCTCTCCTTAATCCATTTCTTCAATTACAGCTAGGCATAAGTCGTACGCATAAGTTCCATGTTTCCCATAATTTTCGTATACCTTGGCCCATTCTCTTCCTATACCTCCCCTATACTATTATCTACTCTCTACCTATACCTCTCGTATACCTCCACCTATGTGTTTTTACATCGTAACTCGCAGAGGTCTGAAAATTAGCATACTCATTCGAGTGCCGAACAATGGGGATACGTGTTTTTGCATTTCTCTTATAGTTCATTTTTTCAATTTGACGTATTTTTCTGAAAATTCAAAGTCGACAAGTGTTGCGTAACTTTGCCACCGGAAGTCGCAAAGGGCTGCAATTTGGTGTGGACATTCTAGGAACGAAAAAAAGGGATACGTGTTTTTGCATTTCTCTTCTAGTTCATTTTTTCAATTTGACGTATTTTTCTGAAAATTCAAAGTCGACAAGTGTTGCGTAACTTTGCCACCGGAAGTCGCAAAGGGCTGCAATTTGGTGTGGACATTCTAGGAACGAAAAAAAGGGATACGTGTTTTTGCATTTCTCTCCTAGTTCATTTTTTCAATTTGACGTATTTTTCTGAAAATTCAAAGTCGACAAGTGTTGCGTAACTTTGCCACCGGAAGTCGCAAAGGGCTGCAATTTGGTGTGGACATTCTAGGAACGAAAAAAAGGGATACGTGTTTTTGCATTTCTCTCCTAGTTCATTTTTTCAATTTGACGTATTTTTCTGAAAATTCAAAGTCGACAAGTGTTGCGTAACTTTGCCACCGGAAGTCGCAAAGGGCTGCAATTTGGTGTGGACATTCTAGGAACGAAAAAAAGGGATACGTGTTTTTGCATTTCTCTCCTAGTACATTTTTTCAATTTGACGTATTTTTCTGAAAATTCAAAGTCGACAAGTGTTGCGTAACTTTGCCACCGGAAGTCGCAAAGGGCTGTAATTTGGTGTGGACATTCTAGGAACGAAAAAAAGGTATACGTGTCTTTGCGTTTCTCTCCTAATCTATTTTCCTATTTTACGTATTGTTTACAGTCTCCAGAATCGATGAGTACTCTATAACTTTGAAATCAGCAATCGCGATGTCTTGGAAATTCGATATGGCTATTCACAGGACGAAGAAATAATACTTCTATGCTTAGTTATCAAGTCATGTTAAATTTAATGCATCAGTCCCACCACCCACCCTCCCGACTCCCTCTCACTTTAATAATCTGTTTTCTTTCGGACTGCTATAAAATTCAGTGCATGACGTTTTGGACACCGTGTACCGGTTTTCGTCTGGCTGAATGCGTATCCCAAAACAATTGCCGATCGCGCGTTGCACGTGTAGCTGCTGCGCCAGCCTAAGTCACGCCCATGCCCATATTGGGAGTTTGTTAACGAATCCTATGACGCTCGCTCGGGCTATGAAACAATTGCTAGGCGCGGAATTTGTAGGAAGCTATTGCAAAGCAGCGATCTTTGGCATCCGCGAGTGAATCCGCGGAAATCCTTCGTTCTGATTGGTCGCACTTAAATGCTTCTCATTTAAAAACTATTGCGAATTTTGGCAAACGGTTTGCGGGAGGGTACTCAGGGCACCTCCAGGCATCGCCCACTTTCCGGTCGAAAAGCAATTCTGGGACACCCTGTATATCGTTGTTGTTATTATTACTCCCATTTTTTTTTTTAATTTTATCATTATACTTACTATTATTATGAATTGCTTACATATATATATACTCTACGCCTATTATTATTATTATTCTTATTTACGATATATATATATATATATATATACAGGGTGTTTCTTTTATCTCTGCCACCCGAAATAACTCAGTAATTATCGATGTCACAAAAAAATGTTCCAGACAAAAGTTGTACGGTGTGGAGGGGGCCACCAAATGCGACCAATTTTTTTTATTTCGGTGGAGGTGTTAACGCACAGTGAAGGGCACCTCCACTTTTTTAAATAGAAGGGTATATTTTTTTTTCAGCCATTTTGTGGAATACCTCAAGCTGAATAAAAAAGATTAAGGGGTCAAAGTCGTACAAGGTCATTTAAGGTCAGTATCAATGATAGAAATCTAAAATATCTCGGATCACTACCAAAGAAATATTTAAACATTTAGTATTTTCAAATTTACCTTTTATTTCAATAGATGCTCGAAATGACCTCCACCAGCCTCCAAGCATTTTTCCAATCGGACAGTCAGACACTGTTTCGATCGTAGAATGCTTTCTGGAGTGATGGTGTTACATGCATTGATGATGCGTTCTCGCATGTTCTCCGGTGTTGTGGGTACATCTTGATAGATTTTATCCTTCAATGTCCCCCATAAGGAAAACTCGAGTGGAGTTAAGTCCGGTGATCGAGCAGGCCAGCTTATCCGTGATCCTCGGCTAATCTGCTTATTACCAAATTTCTGGTCGACAACATTGCGAGCTATTCGTGCAAAATGAGCTGGACAACCATCGTGTTGATACCAGAGTTTTTGCCGATCCCACAAGCTCAGATCTTCAAGCAGCACAGGTAATGTATCTTCTAGAAAAGCAGCGTACTTAACTCCAGTCTGATTACCGTCAATGAAGTGTGGGCCAATAATTCTATTGTTCCATATGCCGCACCACACATTAACACTCCATGGTCGTTGATGGACAACTTGTCGTAGCCATCTGGGATTTTCCTCTGCCCAATAGTGCATATTATGCGTGTTCACTTGTCCATGGTTTGTGAACGTCGACTCGTCAGTAAATAATACATGATTGAAGAATTCTTCGTCGATCCGCAATTGCTGCTGTGCCCACTGACAAAAGTTGATGCGATTTTCAAAATCATTTCCTTCGAGAGCCTGATGCAACGACATTCGGTATGGATGCAAATGATGGCGATTCAGGATTCTCCACACACTTGCTGTCGAAATTGGATATTGTTTGGAGAGAGTCCTACAACTAACATGAGGGTTTACAGCAACGGCACCCAAGATGTCAGTTTCTGCATTTTCCGTAGTTCGCGTTTTAGTACGATTTTTCTTAGCAGGATTAACACTACCCGTAGCGCGAAATGACGTGACTACCGAGTCAAATGTTCGCCGGCTTGGACACTGTCGATCTGGAAATTGCTCAGCATACACCAAACGCGCTCTTGTCGAATTCTTTCTTGCTTCACCGTAACACAGTATCATGTCCACTTTTTCAAATTGCTGGTACATTTTCAAATTATGAATATCTAATATCCACACACGAAATCAACTCGAACGAAGTTGTTGAATAAACAAAAGGTATTCGAAGCGTTGCCAATGACTACGAAATTATTAAAAATAAATTCGAAGCGTTGCCAATGACTAGGAAATTATTAAAAATGAATAACGTAGTCATTAGCAACGCTTCGAATTTATTTTTAATAATTTCGTAGTCATTGGCAACGCTTCGAATTTATTTTTGATAATTTCCTAGTCATTGGCAACGCTTCGAATTTATTTTTAATAATTTCGTAGTCATTGGCAACGCTTCGAATACCTTTTGTTTATTCAACAACTTCGTTCGAGTTGATTTCGTGTGTGGATATTAGATATTCATAATTTGAAAATGTACCAGCAATTTGAAAAAGTGGACATGATACTGTGTTACGGTGAAGCAAGAAAGAATTCGACAAGAGCGCGTTTGGTGTATGCTGAGCAATTTCCAGATCGACAGTGTCCAAGCCGGCGAACATTTGACTCGGTAGTCACGTCATTTCGCGCTACGGGTAGTGTTAATCCTGCTAAGAAAAATCGTACTAAAACGCGAACTACGGAAAATGCAGAAACTGACATCTTGGGTGCCGTTGCTGTAAACCCTCATGTTAGTTGTAGGACTCTCTCCAAACAATATCCAATTTCGACAGCAAGTGTGTGGAGAATCCTGAATCGCCATCATTTGCATCCATACCGAATGTCGTTGCATCAGGCTCTCGAAGGAAATGATTTTGAAAATCGCATCAACTTTTGTCAGTGGGCACAGCAGCAATTGCGGATCGACGAAGAATTCTTCAATCATGTATTATTTACTGACGAGTCGACGTTCACAAACCATGGACAAGTGAACACGCATAATATGCACTATTGGGCAGAGGAAAATCCCAGATGGCTACGACAAGTTGTCCATCAACGACCATGGAGTGTTAATGTGTGGTGCGGCATATGGAACAATAGAATTATTGGCCCACACTTCATTGACGGTAATCAGACTGGAGTTAAGTACGCTGCTTTTCTAGAAGATACATTACCTGTGCTGCTTGAAGATCTGAGCTTGTGGGATCGGCAAAAACTCTGGTATCAACACGATGGTTGTCCAGCTCATTTTGCACGAATAGCTCGCAATGTTGTCGACCAGAAATTTGGTAATAAGCAGATTAGCCGAGGATCACGGATAAGCTGGCCTGCTCGATCACCGGACTTAACTCCACTCGAGTTTTCCTTATGGGGGACATTGAAGGATAAAATCTATCAAGATGTACCCACAACACCGGAGAACATGCGAGAACGCATCATCAATGCATGTAACACCATCACTCCAGAAAGCATTCTACGATCGAAACAGTGTCTGACTGTCCGATTGGAAAAATGCTTGGAGGCTGGTGGAGGTCATTTCGAGCATCTATTGAAATAAAAGGTAAATTTGAAAATACTAAATGTTTAAATATTTCTTTGGTAGTGATCCGAGATATTTTAGATTTCTATCATTGATACTGACCTTAAATGACCTTGTACGACTTTGACCCCTTAATCTTTTTTATTCAGCTTGAGGTATTCCACAAAATGGCTGAAAAAAAAATATACCCTTCTATTTAAAAAAGTGGAGGTGCCCTTCACTGTGCGTTAACACCTCCACCGAAATAAAAAAAATTGGTCGCATTTGGTGGCCCCCTCCACACCGTACAACTTTTGTCTGGAACATTTTTTTGTGACATCGATAATTACTGAGTTATTTCGGGTGGCAGAGATAAAAGAAACACCCTGTATATATATTATCGTTATTATATTAATATACAGCCCATAATAAAAAAAAATTAGCAAAATTATATCTTTAATTTATATAATTAAATGCCCAGACCACGCACCTTTTTTCATGAAACAGATCTTAACACGTGTATCCCGATTTACATCGTGAATACTGTATCCTACCACCGCCACCGCCGTAGATCTTGTTATCCCGAGCATACTGGCGATCAGCCAAACGCTTCTTTCGCACATAAGCGTCGTAGTACTCTCGGGCAATTCTATCGTTTTTCCGCAAATAAGTACTAAATACATTCTGGAAGGCATGCATCCCGAAGCCTGAGGAGAGGTAGTGTAGAAACATCATACAGAATTAGCCGCACACCGTTGATGTCTCGCTCTGAAGCTGCTGGGTGTTCCATCGGAAGGATCGACAGTTCCGTCGGAGTCTCGATGCGTGGTGATGATTCAGCGGTGATAATCCGTAGCTGTCAAAGTAGTAGCCGTCTCCGTCAGCGTCCACGTACATGGCAACCCAATGTGCTCCTGGCTTCGTATGATCGTCCGTGTTGGCGATAATCGCAGCGGGTTTCGACCAGCTTCGGGGTATTCTATCAGCTGCGTAGACACCTGTCGTATGCTCCGATATACCGCGAAGGCCAAGGTAAAGGTCTAGCGTGTTCATATATGCGGTCCGTTATTTCGAAGCCAGAATTCAAGGCGTAAGGCGTTGTTCAGAGCGCAGGTAAACGATCCTCGGCTCTCCTTACAGGCGTGAACGATACACTCGTAATGGTCACGATTCGGTGGGAAGTCCTCGTATGGTGAGTTATTGGGGGTTTCATCCAAATTTATAACCTCCCTTGCCATAACGGTCTGCAGAAAAAGTACGCTCTCCGGGCCTCGCGTGTATATGCTCCGCGAAATACCGGCAATATTTCGGAGATTGTTGTATAGCTGTTTGTACGTTACACCACCGTCGAACCACTCTAGACCGTGTCGATAGCGGGTCATGGTGTTGTTCTCGCTTCTGATCGTCGGTGGTAATTCGTTGAAATCGCAGGGCGGTGAAACGATCCAGTGGCCTATGTATTTTCTTTCCACAGCCACGACGCCGATCTCTTTCGGCGCCAGACGTCCCTCGGAGTCTTTGAAGTACTCAATCTCGATCACGAAATCCATCGCTGCGGTGCTAACTCGAAGGCGTTCAACGAGAAACTAACGGCGATGCTGCCGATCACAGGCGATACCGAGTGCACAAAAAGACGATGACGCATACCCTAAACTGCTGACCTATGTATTTTCTTCGATTGTTTAGCCGCCGTAATCTACGACGATCTGACGCGAGGCGTCGATCTCCAGAACGTTATCGTACTCGGCGTATACGATACAGTTCACGGTGGTGGCCAGCGGATCGTCGAAGCGTACCTCAATTCGTACACTACCGTGCTTGATCAGGTTCCAGTGGGTGTTGCTATTTGCCGAGAGATCGGGTGTAAGATCGAAAACGAACAGGCAGTAACCGTCTGCGTAAGCACTCCTTGATATCGAATTACCCTCGTTGAGGAAGTGTATACCCGTGCCACTGAAGAGGGTATGATACGCGTCCACGTAAAGACCGGCTTTACCGAAATCTGTCTGCAGTGCTTTCGAGAGTACTTGAACACCGTCGACGTACAGCGATAAGAAATTAATACGATAGTTTTTAAAATTGAACGGGTTGAGTTGATAGTTACCATTAAAAGCCTTGTTATCGACGAAACCTATTACAATACGCTTAGGTAATTGGCCGAGAATCACGTTATCCATAGTACCACCGTGCAAGCCGGCATGCATCGTCAGCGCCTTGACCTCTACGCGCGTAAGCGGATACTTTGCAGTTGTCTTTGATAGCATTTTAGAATGAGCAATTAGAATACCGGAGCTTATTTTGGCGCGTCTAACGAGGAGCGTGGCCTCCGTTATATGTAAAGAACACTCGCTCTTTGGATCCATGAGGGAGAAACCGTCTCTCGTGCGTACGAGACGTAAACGGAGCTCAACACCGTTTAATAAAAATTTTTCCTGGTTAAACACATCGCAATGCAAATGACCAATCAGATCGACCGTCTTGTCTTTACCGACGAACGCCTGCCTATTCACGAGACCCATATTCTTGCCCGCTGATCGTCCATATGACCGGGCGTGTCGTCGTACCAGAGCACGCTCGAGAGGTGGGACCCCTTAGCGGCTGGCCCATAATTTAATAGCGTCTCTATGTAGGCCCTGTAAGCGTACGCGTTATTAGGCGGTGATACGAGTTTCTGATTAAGAAACACGTCCACCTGATTAAACAGCGAGTGTAGCAGATTGTTAACAGGGGCTGCTTTGCTCAGAGCGTCAGGGGCTAACGCATCCTTGGATCGTAGCTGCACACGTAAACTCAGCATGGTGTGGGCTAGATCGAGGTATCCGTCGCCGTTACCCGGTACGACAAATTCAATGGGCGAGTCATCGGTCAGCGATGAGATGGGCTTGTAGTGTACCCAATGCGCGCTCTCTATAGTGGTCTGTGTCGGTGGCAGTGTAAAGAGCTCGAGCTCCGATTTCATACACTCGCAGGAGTGTGCGTGTAGAAAGGCCATGATAGAGGTAGCGTTTAGGAGAAGATATCCAACACACTCCGCTTTACTTTCTTACTAGGGATCCTACGACAATTTTTGGGTTTCTTGGTTTTTGACTTTATTTTTTTTACTACTTTTTTTTCGACGCGGAGCAGCCTTCTTCCCCGTACGTCTCTTACACTTGTTAGCAGTTCTTGAGGCGATGCTCCTTCCAGCGACGCCGATGATAGAGTGGGCGCCGCGTGGTCGTTTTACAGCTTCATAGCCCGATCCTTTCATGAGCTCGTCAATTTTCGCCTTCGCCTTACGTTTAAGATTCATACCCGATTCGGTGGCCCTGGTGCGAAACGCCTGTTTCAGCGGAGCGCCGCGTTCGCTGACGTCCGTCAAGATATTCATGCCCGCGCGCACCGCCTCCTTACCGACGGCTCGGGCTCCTCTCGATAGCAAAGGTAACACACGCCGAAACAGACCATCGAGAAAGCTATCAATACCATGTCCTCGCTGATAAGGCGACCCCGCGAATACCCGAAATTTCGTGGAATAGCCCCCACCGATCTGCGACTCGTAGTAGTCGGTGTAATGAGCCATCAGTCTAGCCGTTTAAAGTGTAGTGTTACGGAGAGCGTCCCTGATTCGAATGGTATAGGGTCGCCTAGTTGATCTCTTATATCGATGTCGATCGTTTGAAAAGTCGTGCGGAGCAGCGGTATATACTTTAACGGTGAAAACGAGAGTACTTTCATGGCTGCGTACGCGTATTTGTTATCCGTTTGCAGGGGAACCACACGAAGCAAGGGTGTTTGGACGTCTCCGGTGATATACGGCTCGCAGACATCGGTGTAAACAAAAAGCATCTTAGATAGGGCGTTGATCAGGCTAATCGGCTGATCGGCCATCACAACTCAATCCAGCGGTCGAATTCGCACTCCCAAATTTCCGTCAGCTCGTAACCTAAATACCGAATCTTATCGTTCGTAGCCTGCGTTCTCTCGAAGCGAGCGTCCATGGAGCCGCCCGTGTGTAGACGACTATCTCTGTTTATACGATAGCATTTTGGGCAACCGTGCCAGAAACAACCCTGAAACTGGAATACGTGCCGTAGGCCTGTGTCGGTGTCCATGTAGTAGCCGTCAACGGGTGTACCCTCCGGCAGGCGATACTCCCGAGTGCGTCCCGCGTGAACTATGACACAACCCAAACGATGCTCCAGCGAAAGAAGCCACAAGACGGCCTTACGCGATTGTTTGTCACCGTATCGGTACCCACCCGGTGGTAAAATAGCTATCTGCTCGTCCCGCAAAAAGTTTTTCCGAAAAACTCTCGAACACGCCGAGGCTATGGTGGTGCTCTCCGAGAAAGGGCAAACGTTGCCATGTTGAAGAAACATTTCGCGGAAAGAAACGCAAGCCTGCCTGAGAATGGTAACGTCTGATCTACAGTAATCTATAAACTCGGTTCGAAAGTTAAACACGTATCCCGCAGAGCACTGCTCGTTGTACCATGCTAAAAACTGATTACGTTGAACCGACGACATCGTATCGGGTGAATAAAACTCGAGCGCTGGTAACGGGCCGATATACTGCTGATTCTCAGGTGTATTGAACAGATGCGGGAAGACACCCTTTTGTTTCAAACCGGCCGCATCCGCGAGGCCGAAGGCTCTCGGTAGTGCACTCAGCGGCATATGAAAATAATTAAGACTGTCTATGAAAGTTACACGGCCCGTCTTCATCATTATGATGCTCGTACCGCTGAGTAGCAGCATCGGCGGCTTTAGACTTTTTCTTCTACGCTTCACGATGTACCGTAGTACAAACTGCGCGTCGAAACCCTTGGCATTATGCGCCACACAGATAACACGCTGAAACGATTTTCTTTTAGGATCGCACGCGAAATCTACAAACTGCCTTACAGGGTCCTCTTCGAAGATGTACTTGTGTACACCGCAAGACGGGCATACCCTCGTGAGATCTGTATCATTTATGCACGCTGTACACACCTGCTGAACGACGCACAAGTTTGGTGTGTGGATACGCACCGCGTCGTCACCGGGCAGCTTCTGTATCTGCTGTGTTTCAAAATCGTAGAAGATGTACAGAATATTTTTTTCAGCGGTAGTCTTTTTTACCGGTCTGACGTAACACCGATGTCCAACGTCATTAACACTCTTGCAGACGCTGCAATACATCTTATCGCAAGAGTGCTTACGAGAGGTTCCTTGAAGAGGTCTAAGACACTGCGGACAGCTGCGAACGGTCTGGCACACGCTCTTTTCTTTACCCTTCTGTTTACTAATCAGCGTGTTTAAATGATTATCGAAACAGATTTGACCAAAAAAGTACCTATGGCACTCGCGACAATACAATGTGGGGAGAGCCGAATCGCAGGGCGGTTTTCCGAAACATCTAGCGCATTTGTGGGAACACTTATGCTCTGCCTCGTACGTGTAAGATTTGTTACATGGTACGCAAAAACCACGACTACCGACCGCACCCCGCATATTTAAAATAGGTTGATAATGCTGCGAATTATTATAATACAGAATGCGGAGCGTTTGCCGTGGTTTCCCTGAACCGTACGCGCTATCGACTATCTGCGATCCGTCGTACAGTGGTTTCTCGCCGCTGCCTATATTGTCAAACTCGTAAACAACAATGGCGATACCATCCGGAGCAAGGTGCCTTTGAAATTTATCAATTTCCGGAATACCGCAATCATCAGGCGGTATGTCTACACGGGCGCTTGTCACAAGCTCGAGAGCTAATTGTTTTTGTAATTTACCCCGTTGACACCGTACCGCGTTCCATCGCTCATGCAACTCCCCAGAGCGCACCTCCCCACGTTCAGCGTGCACCATCGCCGCAGCGAGCGATCTAGGTAGACAGAGGTTATCGCTATTCGCTATGGTCAGTATAGATTGTTTTTTTACAGATTCGTGCGCTAATTGCACGCGCCCCGTACCCCGCGGTACTTTGACTATACACGACTCAATGACAAAAGACCTATCTATCTGGAATGCCTGGGCGCTTTGTGCGACGGACGATATCACACCCCACACATCGTTTTCGAGAAGTTCTCGAGCCGGTCTGTACGACACCCATGCTGCCCCACACGCAAAACTGTCGGATTTGATCGTTAGACCTATATAGTCCCGCGCGGTACACGAGCTTGTGAGGTACGCGTGTATATCTCTGACTGCCCCGTGTAACCATGATACCGTATTTGTATCAGGGTCTTCGGGCGGCCTCCGGATAGCCATTGTTATTTCGCGGCCGTCTAATCGAAACCGATTTATGCGACGCATCGTTTCGGCTTGTACGGTAAACCTATGCCCTGGTGGTAACACGTCGTTATCGCTGACTCCCTCGTTGTCGGCGTCTTCGTTGTCATCAATCTGCGACCGAAGAAGGGGTTCCCCGCCGATCTGATATTGCGCGCCCGCATCTAGCGTTTGGAAAAAGAGTTTTTTATTATTTTTTTTGTTATTATTAAACACAAAAGAAAAAGTATTCGGCTCATACTGTTTGTTTCCGATGCTGTTTAATGCATACCCCACGTATCGTGGAACGATTCTTCGTCCTCTTCTTCTTCTTCCTTCATCGCCTGTATGTCCAGCGCTGTCGATGGACCTGCCACTTTTTTTTTTTTAATAAAACGTAAATTAGCCGTAATCTTTTTTTTTTTTTTAAAGTATGTTTTACCGTTAGCACGTTGCATCACTGTCTCCGTGCTGGTGCGGGGCTCCGAGTAAACCTCCTCTACACGATCGAGGCACCCTAGGAGCAACTGTTCCTCCTCCTCGGGGACGACTTCGTGATGAAAGCGCGTCAATTCTTGTAAAATTGATTTATTTTTTTTTTAAAAAAAGGCAATTTGTGTAGGAGCTATTGCTGGCAAGCGACAGACACATACCTTCGTGAAACCGATGATCGGTTATAATAGCCCTGGTGATGCGGCTATCGCGCACTCCGCGTTTGTTGATACACTCTGCGGCTAGCGAGAGTATGTACGGATCGTTCTTGAAGTATCCTCTTTCATGACCCCTCGCTAGCACACGCAGAGAACAATGGGCAAACACACTTTTTAATCTACGCGTTAACGTGCGAAAACCGAAATATCTTAACTCGCGACACCACCCCGGTGAAAATAATCTCGGGTTTCTAGGGGTATTCAAGCGGCGTGTCCTGACGAAATCGAGGATACAATCGCGAATATTCCCCAAAGATGACATTTTTTTTTTTCTTTGCTTAGAGCTGGTGGTTGATGTAAGTTATCAGACTATCTGCCAAGACGTCGTGATACGAACTAAAACAGGGTACGTCCAGTCCGCGGACATCTTACAGCCACGGCGATATTAATTTCAAAACAATACCATGCGATACATCTGGATCAGCAAAAAATGGCACGACTTTCTTATAGAAGCGTTATTCGTCAAAAATCGGATAGAAGCGTTTTAATCGTAAAAATGAATTACATATTATTGATCGCTCGTTCGCCGAACGCGAAATATTACGTATCCATAATATGGATAAAAAACCCTGTACAGAGGTGTTGCGTCGGAAGCTGCAGCGATCTGCTGACGCACACCGTTCGAGGTTGCATCAGCATCTCATCGTCGTAGTGTAGGGTTAGAGATACGAATCATACTACGCCGTGTACATAGGTATTTTTTTTTTACTTTATTTATATTTATCAATTACAATCGACTGGTACCAAAAGATCATACCAATCTTTTACAGCATCGAACTCGTCGATATCACCACCAATAAGCTGTACGCCGATATCTTTTTCGCCACGGTCATCCCGCAGCAGTGTTTCGCAGCTCTCGTCGCGAAAAATTGCCATACACCGTATATGCCGTATGTTGCGTCGGGATGCTGTTCGTGTGTCCATTGCGTAGTACGCCAAATTGTTCGATCCTTCAGCGTGTTCCCCCTCCGCATCGTTGTAAACATCGTGGGGTGTATAGGTTTCCCACGCATCGTCGAGTGCCTCCAGGTACGCGTAAAGACCGTGAGGCATGCTGACCACGCTTGTTCGGCATTCCTTGTAGTGTAGGAGCGGTGGACCATCCCGCGTCGTCAGGGTAACGCACCCAATAAACTCTGTGATTATATGATTAAATGATTATAATGTGTAAAATAATATAATGTGTTTTGTCATTGATAATTATAAAGAGAGAAACGTAACACCTCCCCCCTTTAGAACGGAAACTATGCAATTTGCCTAGTTTTCGTCCATATGAACATATATGACCTTAGGTTGTTCATTTGATTGTTGCCCGGATTCATTTTTCAAACTCGGATATAATACATTTGTTTGTGTTTGTGTTTGTGGTTGTGTTGGATTTGATGATCGTTGTTCTATTGAATTAAATTGGGGTGCTGATGGTGGTCCTACTTCCAAATTGCTTTTCTCTTTTTCATCTGGGATTTTGGTATTCGCTGTTGATCCTGTCATACCATCTGTGTATCTGCGTTGTCCCAAATGTAATAGAAAGCTGGTTAAAGAGTCCCAAATTGCTCCAATTAACCATAGGCTCCATCCATATATTGTATGTAGAGTTACTAAATGTTCCAAACCCGGTAAACCGACCCCAAGTTTTCTTCCATGTATCTTTGACAATAGTATTAATTGTTTCTTCGTCCAAAAGATAAGATATTGACATTCCTTGTTTTTCCATAGTTTGTCCTGTAACTCCTCGAGCTACGTTACTCAAGACTGCAGGTTTCTCAGCAGGAAACATTATATGTTTTCTTAATTTTTCCATTTCCTGATCTGAATAGATTCCGCTTGAACCTACGTCAATACTCTGATATTCCCAAGTGGGTTCCGTATCTGGTTTTAAGATCATTGGTTCGATAGCTCTTTGTGGATTTGGAGTAAATTTATACCAAATATTATTAATATAATACATAGGTGCTACTATATCATTACAATCAATCTCTGTCCCTGTTCTTATTAACATATGAGTTCTTGGTGTAATGAAATATGAATCGTTTCCTTTATAAACTGCCAACTGTTGATAACATCTTTCAGTTCGTCTAATTTTTACTTCGACAGGTATACATTTAATCAAAAATATTACTTCTCCTCCTGAGACTGTCATATATCCTGGTTTTTTCATAATAGTATTTGCAAATTCGTCTGGTGAAGTTATTCCAAGCATTAATGAATTTTCTAAAACTTGTCGTTGTAACAGACATCGTTGTACCAATATATCGTGGTACAGAGTAGAAAATTGTTGATTCATATGTTTTTCCATAAAAATGAACTTAGAATTTACGTACGTGACAAAATCCAGATTATTCGTGTCAAGCGGTCCCTTCCTTGCAAAAGTTCCATCCTTCCTGGTTTCTAGAATGAACAGCTTTGGATGTTCTGTTTCAATTAAGGTATATCCACAAATTTTCCGTTCTCCTTTCTTTGCTAAAGCGAATGTAAATGATCCGTGGTCCAACATATAAATCTCTCGTGATGACTTTTTAATTGCTGCGTTGTTTTCCTGTATATGTGAGGCTTTTCCTTCAAATAACACTGTATAATGCGAGTATTGACAATCATCTGGGGGTGATGTTGTCCAAAATGAATTTCCTTTATCAAAATCCATACAGGATCCTTCATTCAAGTGGCATGTTAACCCTGAAGGCATGCTCATTCGATTTTCGTTTAAATGAACTAATGCATTAAAATTATATACTGAAATCTTGACATTTGCTTGAACAATTACATCTGACCATGAGCCATAAGGATCTGAATACTGTACTCCTTTACAACTTCCATCATTTCCTATTTTCCCTGCGAGAGTTATTGGATAATTTGATGTAGCATTCATTGGTAATCCAACAATTTTATTTCCTAGTGTTATTTGTATGGTTCTTGTGTTATGAATTTTTTGACATTGCTCTTTAGTTGTTTCTTGAATATATTCTCTTCTCCCATTGTTCACGACCGAAACATGGGAATACATTCCGCAGTAATAAATTGTTCGATCAATTTCGATTTTACATTGCAATACTTCCGTTGACCTAAAATCTGTTAGTTGTCACAGCTGTATTTCGATGTTTTCCACAATTGGTTTATTAATTGGTAAATCACATGTTCCAACTTGTAATAATGAGACTGTCGTGATATTCAGATTATTTACTTTACAATCATATCCTATTATTGATTGTGATTTTGGTATGAATATTATTGCGATAATTATCATGATCCATTTTATCTTCCTCATGAGCATATCAATAATTGAATCCTATAATAGAAATCTATTTTTAATTGTTGAGACTAACGTAATATATTCTTGCATAGTGTAGTGTAGATATGATCCCCCAAAAAACACTTACGTGTAAAAAACCACACCAAGTACAGGTGTGCTGTGTATTCCTCTAATAAAAAGTATTGATATCAGATTATTGAGGCCAAGTACTTAAGTCACTACATGTTTGCCTATTATATGATCTAGCACTGGCCCATCATTTTAATTGTATTTTCGAAATTTCCTATAACGTTTTCACTACTCTTTTACATTACTACTGTTTCTCGTAGTTGATTATGAATTAATGATTATTTAATAATTAATAAAACTTTAGCTGATTCCTTATCGAGTACTACTTGGCGGGTCCGTGCCAGAAATTCCAAAGTACTTACTTTGAACGTACTAATAGTATCCTAAAATTATGTTTATTATAAAAGATTTTACCGTGATTATTATTAACGAGTTATCGTTAATAAACTCTATATAGAAAGTTGACATTGGTTTTGAGTTTAATGACTGGCATTATGAATGCAAATTTATATCAAGAATTGCACGGACCCGCCAAGTAGTACTCGATAAGGAATCAGCTAAAGTTTGATTAATTATTAAATAACCATTAATTCATAATCAACTACGAGAAACAGTAGTAATGTAAAAGAGTAGTGAAAACGTTATAGGAAATTTCGAAAATACAATTAAAATGATGGGCCAGTGCTAGATCATATAATAGGCAAACATGTAGTGACTTAAGTACTTGGCCTCAATAATCTGATATCAATACTTTTTATTAGAGGAATACACAGCACACCTGTACTTGGCGTGGTTTTTTACACGTAAGTGTTTTTTGGGGGATATCACAAGTTTTTGTTGTCCAACGGGAAATAGAAGTATTAAGCACTGAAATCTATATTGTCACAGATATAAAATGTAAATGCATTATGATGTTGCTAATCAGAAAAATATATAGCTGTGTCGAAAATGTTTAATGGCATATAAATTTAATGTGTAAGTCCCTTTTTCTAGAAATGCATAAAGACATATCCAAATTTTTAAAGAAAATGTAATCTTCAATGCATATAAGCGTCGTTAATGGTGTCCAGATTGTTGAAGCCGTGTGGTAAACGTAAGAGAGGAGAGTGTGCTGGATTATTTCAGGCCTTGTACCTCAGGCCGTGCGAACATCAAAGAGGATACTATAGTTTGAGCGAAGCGCCAAAGCTTGTTGCACACTTTTCTGGACTTCTACGTCCGACACCTAGATACAAGAAACTATGGAGCGGAACACCTGGACACACTGAACTTCCACATCCGACACCTAGATACAGAAAACTACGAAGCGGAATACCTGGACACCCTGGACTTCCACATCCGACACCTAGATACAGAAAACTACGTAGCGGAATACCTGGATACCCTGGACTTCCACATCCAACACCTGGACACAGGAAACTACCGAGCGGAATACCTGGACACCCTGGACTTCCACATTCACTACCTAGATACAAGAAACTACGGAGCGGAATACATGGACACCCTGGACTTCCACATCCGACACCTGGACACAGGAAACTACCGAGCGGAATACCTGGACACCCTGGACTTCCACATTCACTACCTAGATACAAGAAATTACGAAGCGGAATACATGGACACCCTGGACTTCCACATCCGACACCTAGATACAGAAAACTACGAAGTGGAATACCTGGACACCCTGGACTTCCACATCCAGTACCTAGACACAAGAAACTATGGAGCGGAACACCTGGACACCCTGGACTTCCACATCCGACACCTAGATACAGAAAACTACGAAGCGGACTACCTGGACACCCTGGACTTCCACATCCGACACCTGGACACAGAAAACTACGAAGCGGAATACCTGGACACCCTGGACTTCCACATCCAGTACCTAGATACAAGAAACTACGAAACGGAATACCTGGACACCCTGGACTTCCACATCCGACACCTGGACACAGAAAACTACGAAGCGGAATATCTGGACACCTTGGACTTCCACATCCAGTACCTAGATACAAGAAACTACGAAGCGGAATACCTGGACACCCTGAACTTCCACATCCGACACCTGGACACAGAAAACTACGAAGCGGAATACCTGGACACCGTGGACTTCCACATCCAGTACCTAGATACAAGAAACTACGAAGCGGAATACCTGGACACCCTGAACTTCCACATCCGACACCTGGACACAGAAAACTACGAAGCGGAATACCTGGACACCCTGGACTTCCACATCCAGTACCTAGATACAAGAAACTACGAAGCGGAATACCTGGACACCCTGAACTTCCAAATCCGACACCTGGACACAGAAAACTACGAAGCGGAATACCTGGACACCCTGGACTTCCACATCCAGTACCTAGATACATGAAACTACGAAGCGGAATACCTGGACACCCTGAACTTCCACATCCGACACCTGGACACAGAAAACTACGAAGCGGAATACCTGGACACCGTGGACTTTCACATCCAGTACCTAGATACAAGAAACTACGAAGCGGAATACCTAGACACCCTGGACTTCCAAATCCGACACCTGGACACAGAAAACTACGAAGCGGAATACCTGGACACTCTGGACTTCCACGTCCGCCACCTAGATACAGGATATTACGGAGAGAAACACCTGGACATTCTGTGTCTCTAAAAACTGTCACCTAAAATACGAGGAACTATG
Organism: Cephus spinipes; assembly: GCA_963971525.1. Lineage (NCBI taxonomy): Eukaryota > Metazoa > Arthropoda > Insecta > Hymenoptera > Cephidae > Cephus > Cephus spinipes. The sequence goes on from CAXASG010000059.1 coordinate 491,436, forward strand.
TTGAAGCACACATATACATACACCCATACACGCGCGCTCCACATGAATGCTATTAAAAACTTAATAATTGTATACGGTGTGAAAGCACCCTTATACTAACTGGAAATTCGGTATGAACAGTAGCTTTACGTATAAAGTGTATTTGTCTGTGTTGTGTATTCGTAAATTACTAACACCATTCAGAGTACAAATAGGTAATGAAGACACAGCAGTCAGCGCCATCTGTTGGGTAAAAAATGCGATGGACGTGCGAAGACGACGACGACGACGACGACGACGACGACGACGACGACGACGGACCTGAAATAAAATTATCTCGCTCGCCATCTCAATACACCCTGATCTCGTATACTAATCGTATTGAATTTAGTGGCAATCAATTCAGAACCCTTGATTCCTAGAGTGAATGTATCAATAAATTTTTCTCACATACAGCCGTTCATAAGATATTTGAGTCGAAACACAGGTACAAGCGATGCTTCGAGTAAAGAGTCTCGGCGGGCCGTGCCCCGTACGGCGGGTTGCCTGTACTTGGCGCGAGACTCGACCGAGTCTCTTGATAGTGTCTGAGTCCGGATAGTGTCCAGACTGTTTTAATATCCATTTCCACATTCTTTTTGAAACGCGAATCTTCTTATCGACTTGTGACTATTGAACTCTTTATTTCCTTTCCCTTCTACCTGTCTATAAAACATTGTGCTCCCGCTATTCCTGTTCATTACTTGCTTAACCACTCGTAAAAATGTTTGATTTTTTGCTATTCATTCTGTCCTTCCTTCTTGAACTTCCCACGAGGGAAGGGATCCCCGATCGTCCTGAACACAATCGAGAGGAAATTCGGGACTTTGTAAGTATTACAAATTTATTATCAATATTATTTTATTCATTTTTATTTATTTTATTTATTTTACTTATTTTCATTTATTTTCAGGAGTTTTTTGACACGCTACCAATGCATTTGAATGGCCACGAGGAGGTCGTGGATTTACCGGACGAGTGGCTCCAACTCCCTGCGCAGCAAATGTCCAGGATCCTCAGCCATATTAACATCGGCGGGGTGATAGGTCCTGGATATTTCTTTTATCCGGGGATTGGAGACCACTACTGGTTCGTCACTACCGGGATTCGGGTGAGGCCCGCCGTCCCGGTAGCAGAGATCCTAGAAGGAAGACGTTTGTTCCCCCGGAATCCTCCTGCTCCATTGAGAAGGCCACACAACCCTCCTCCTAATCGTTAGTGACGGTGACATTGTGTAGTGCGAGATTTTTAGAACATTTTTGACATTATTTTCTATATTTTGTCATTTAAATAGTTTTTTTATAATAGTGCTATTGTATATAATAGATATAGGAATATAATCATTTATTTGAAATATTCGTTTTCCTCTTTATTTATAAATCTTTATTCCCGACATCAGTCTCCTTAATTATTTTGATATTGACAGATAGAATAATGACCTTAAGTCGAATATGTCGTGTGGTGAATTTTTACAATTTTCCAACCACAGATCGTCTAACTCTTTCCTCATGCGCGCTCGATATACTCTTCTCCGTAGCTGTCTTTCTAATCTCAATATCTCTTGTAACTGTTCTCTTAAGTCGAACATTTCCTGGGCTAATTGTTCCCACACTTCTTCATGTTCGATTAAATCCCAGTGGGAAATTTCTTGAGGCTCAAAATATCCCATTGTCTCCTATTAAATAAAATTCCAGAGTTATTTTGTGATAATTGAGAAAGATTTATTTATCTAATGTGCTTCCTTGATTAGATTTGAATGAACGATTTTGGTTTTCTTTTGAGATATCTTAAGTTTAACATTTCCATTGTCATATACTTCCATAATCTCGTATGGTCCTACATATTGATTATCGTATTTCCTTATAACAGTTCCTCTTAACAAAAATACGAATTGTCCAGGGGTGAATTTCCTTGGATTTATTTTCCTATCGTAATATCTTTTGGATCTCTCTTTAGCTTTTTCTAAATTTTCCCTAGCTATTTTCCGTACTTCGTCTAGGTCATCCATCAATTCTTCCAAATATTCGTCATACGTTCTTCCTAGCTGTTCTGATGATAAACTTGATGGAATTCTTGCTAATTTTCCATATATTAGTTCGAATGGAGTGAAACCTGTAGCCTCATGAGTACTGGTATTATAAGAAAACATAGCCATTTCCAACCATATATCCCAATTTTCCTTTTCGCTTACATAATGTTTCAGATATTCAGCTAATACATGATGAGACCTTTCTAAAGATCCGTTTGATTGAGGATGAAATGCTGTTGTTTTTAATTTTTTAATTCGGAATCTTCTAGTTAATTCTCGCATAAGTGAACTAATAAAATTTCGTCCTTGATCCGTAAGAACTGTTCGAGGCGATCCGAATTGACAAATGCAATGTTTAATAAAAGCTTCGGCTACCGTCATAGCATCCATCTCTTGTAAAGGTACTGCTATGGAATATTTTGATAAATCGTCTTGCATAGTTAGAACGTAGCAATTCCCTGAGGCAGTGACCGGTAAAGGACCGACGATATCCAATGCTACCTTATCGAAGGTATTCAACGGAGTATCGGTGATAACCATAGGCTGACGTGTTTTGTTTCGTACTAACTTCTTCTTCTGACAGCTAATACACGATAAAATATAGTTTCGTATATCTTCTTTCATATTTTTCCAGAAAAATTCCTGTCGTATTCGTTTATAAGTTTTAGTTATGCCTTTGTGTCCTCCCGCTGCGGATGTATGATATTCTTCAATGACATTCATCTGTTGACTTAGGTGTAAGATTTTTACTTGATTAGTACAAATAAATATCTGTACTGGGTTTTTAGTTTTGAATGATTCAAGATAATGCTGTATTTTTTCCCATGTTATGAAACCGATTTTCTTTTCTTTAAGAATACTGACTCAGGGGATTTGATTGTCATCGATTTCTTTTAACAATTGCTCGAGTATTTTATAAACTTCTTCAGTTGTCGGATACTTATGTGATAATATCATGCTAAGTTGAGTCCGTCCTTTAAACTCATGTTTATAAATTTTACCGGCGTCTAATGGCCCTGTTAGTAATCTTCCTTCTTCTGTCAATGAACTTCCAACGTCTCCTATTACCTTTCCAGCAGTGTCTACAAAATATGCTATTGTATCCTTCCGAGAGATAATATTATCTCTTAAGACTATCACCTTGACCGAATTTTCTTGTCCTTCTATCTCTTCCTCGTCAGCTGACTGTATAGATCCTATAAAAATAGTTCCTTCTAGCGATATACCATCTTCTGTTACATCTGTCTCTTTACTCTCTTTATTATCAACCGGTATATCTATGTCTTCTGGTATTGATTCATGTACTAAGGCTATTACTGTAATTTCTTTTGATCTTTCTAACAATTCTTTTTCTGTAAATGGTACAGAATCTTTTGTTAAATTTTGAGATTGTTCATTACTTCCATCTATTGGATTTCTTGATAATGCATCTGCATTAAGATTAGTTTTTCCATTTTTGTAATGCATATCATAGTCGTATTCCGCTAATTTAAATTTCCAGCTAGTAATTCTTGATGTAGGATCTGCGAATTTATGTAGCCAAATAAGCGGACGATGATCGGTTACTAGTGTAAATTTCCTTCCATAAAGATAAGGTCGAAAATGTTTCACTGCGTAAATGATAGCTAGCATTTCTTTTTCTATCACTGAATAATTCTTTTCTGCTTTGTTTAAAGTTCGTGAACTGTAAGCAATAGGTAAATCATTTCCTATTGATCCTTGAGTAAGAACACTTCCTATCGCGTAATTTGATGCGTCTGTTGTCAAAACGAATGGTTTGCTAAAATCTGGAAATTGTAGTATCGGATTTTGACAAAGTAAATCTCTTAATGTGCAAAAGGCCATTTGTTGTTCTTCTTTCCATAGGAAAGGGATATCTTTTTTTAATAAAGTTGTCAATGAACTAGCGATTTTAGAAAAATCTTTGATGAATCTCCGATAATAACCAGCTAATCCTAGAAATTGTTTAATGTTCTTTTGATTTCGTGGGACTGGGAATTTTTTTACCGCTTCAATCTTTTTAGGATCTGGCTTGACACCATCTTCACTAATGATATGACCTAAGTATGCTACTTCTTTTCGCAAGAACTCACATTTATCTGGCTGTAATTTCAAATTGGCATCTTTTAAGCGATTCATCAACTTTTTGAATTTGATTTGATGTTCTTCTAAGGATTTGGCATAAATTACGATATCATCGAGATAAACGAAAAGTTCGTTTCCTTGAAGTCCTATCAAGACTCTATCCATCAATCTCTGGAAGGTTGCTGGTGAATTTTTAAGTCCGAAAGGCATGCGATTATATTCGTAATGACCGTGAGGAGTAGTGAATGCTGTTTTATGTCGATCTTCAGGAACCATTTCTATTTGATGGAAACCTGAAGCGAGATCGAAGACAGAGAAATATTTAGCATTGCCAAGCTGGTCTAGGATCTCTATAATGTTTGGAAGTGGATAAGCGTCTCCTACTGTTTTTTCATTTAGATTTCGATAATCAATTACCATTCTCCATTTTTTATTTCCGTGAGAATCTGGTTTCTTGGGTACGATCCACAATGGTGCACTGTATGGTGAATCAGAGGGTTTAATGATATCATTTTTTAATAAGTCGTCCACCTGTTTACGAATTTCTTCCTTATGTATCGGTGGATATCGATATTGTTTTGTGTTTATTGGAATGTCATCTACAGTACGGATAGGATGACGGGATTTAGTAGTCGCTCCTAAGAATTCTCCTGGGATATAGATATTATCGTTATGTTGTTTAACAATTTGTTGTATTGACTCCTTTTCTTCCTCGTTCAAATGATCTAAGCGTAGAAGTTCGAACAATTTTGAACTTCGTTCTTCTTTATCAACCGTGAGTTTATTGACTGCTTTAGACTTTTTTGAATGATTGTGACTTTGATATTTGAATTGATTTTCAAAACTCTTTTGATTAGGGACTTCTTGGGATTTAACAGATTCAGCGGATTCAGTGGATATAGTAGATTCAGTGGATTCAGTGGAATAGTAAGAATTGGACATTTCTTCAAAGTCCCATAACCTAATTTGCGGAGTTTCAATTTCTATTTCTTCTTCAGAGGTGTTAATGGCATAAATGTAACCGATACCTCTATGATTTGTTATCAGAGCATTCTCGAGATAAATGTCTGGACCACCATCTAACCGAGGTACATATCCAGTACTAATTTCAGGATTCATTATTCTGATAGGAATCTGGATTTTAGTTCTAGCTGGCAATACTACTGAATTCGGAGGTTCGAAAAGGATTTCTCGTCCTTCGAATTCGAGTCGTTGTTTTTTGAAATTGATTGTTGCTTCATTTTTAGTAAAGAATGGCTCTCCGATGATTCCATCTTGTACTATTGGAAAATCGTCTCCTACGATGTGGAAACTTGTCTTGAATTCTTCTACGTGAGCTATGATTTCTCCTTGAGTTTCTATGTAGTTTGATGTAATTCCTTTAAGATAATATGGTTTGCCGTCTAGTATTGGTGTTCCTGGTTTAACGCATTTTCTCTTAATGATATTTAATTCTGCTCCGGTATCTATCATTATCGTAGACGAACCAATTATTTCAGGGGAATATAATCTTATTGTTGGAGTTCGAGAAGAGTCTCCGGATCGGATTGTTGCGACTCCTCGTGAATAGCTATTGGGCGTACTGTTTTGGTCTTCTGACTGTCGCCCCTCGGCTGAAGACTTTGCTTGTTTCCCGAAACATTTCCGGATGTACTAGGCACTGTTCTTTCTTTAAGAGAATTATTGTAAGCTCTTTTCCGGCATTCTTGTATTATATGTCCAACATTCTTGCAATATCGACAAACTACTTGTTCATTGTTCAAATTTAATGGTGTAATGGATTCGGTTTTTGTATTTTGGTTATTTTGAAAGCCTTCTGAACGTTTTCGTTTGAAACAATCTTCTGCTTTGTGTCCTACTTTTTTGCAAAAGGTACACTCAATACTAGTGCGAATAGGTGTAACCTTATGTTCCTTCGACTTATTTTGTTTGTTAGTGTTAGATGGGGTTTGTATGCCTTTCTTGAGTTGTATGTAATGCTGAGTTTTCTTATCAGCTTGTTTAACGGCTAGAATTGCTTTTGATAATGTATCAAGAGGGGTATTGAATGGTATTCTAACAAGTATTTCTGGATTTACGTTTTGAATAAATCCTTCTGCTGTTTGCTCATCTATCTTTCTTTTCAGTCTTGCTTCATCTACTACAATTCCTTTAGAAATTAGTTTTTTTCGATGCGCTTCTTTTAACTGATCTACTGTTTCTCGATAACGACTGATAAATGATGTGATTGTTTCATTTTCTTCTTGGAATATTTTAGTTAATTCTCCTTCACATTCTCTAACAGAGAGGGTATCTGAGTACATTAAATCTAACTCGTTAATAAAACCTTCGAAATCGTTTATTTCCTCATAGATGATCATTCTTCTAGCTTCGCCTCCGAGTTTATTTTTGAGTAATCTAACTAATGGTGAAATTACGGCTAGTGATACCAATTCTTTTGCATTTTTACAAGCTCGGATAAAAGTATGAACAGAAATATTTGAGCCATCGAAAGTTGGTACCCCTTCTAATGCGTCTTTCAACGAAGAATGTGGTAAATAGATAGAGGTTGTTGATGGTTGTATCTGAGGTGTTGGTACATCTGATATAGATGATACTATTGGGATTTGTTGATCTTGCGACATTGTTATATTTCTTAACTCTGGTTCTGTTAAACTTTGAACTCCTTCTAAATATTGTGAATAGGCTCTAGTGATAGGTCTCGTCATAACACTCTCGAACTCACCAAACCATCCCACCGCTGCCACCAATTTTTAATGTTACGATTGCTAAATCCGGAAAATCAAGCAATCGTAAATGAGATTTGTAATATAAGGATGATTCGTTGGTTCGGTCTACTTTAACAGCACGTCCACGTGTTAATACAAGGCCTATCGAATTTTATGATCTGGAGTTGTGATAATTTCTCAAGATGTGTCTTCGCGGATCAGGGAATATTCTATTTTTAAGTAATTCTTCAGTAGGTAGATCTTTTGGTAAACTTGAATATTCTATGGGGATCAATTTCCACGGTAAGTACTGAATAGAATTATTTTGTTCGTCAATTTGATATTTTGTCGCGTCAAGATCCTTTTGGCTCGTTGGTTTTGTTTGTTTTTGAGTGTATGGTTTATCTAATTGTCTGAATATTTTATATAATTGAACCTTTCTACCACTTCGTTTAGGCATAAGTCTGTACTTACTCAGATTTTGTATAACAAGTATATTTGGAATTCCCTCAGTATGCGATTGAATCTCAATTAGGTCGTTCGGTATGAATCAGTCCTATCCAAGTCCTGATGATGTATGGAATGTTGATCGAAGTTTCGATTTATATTAAGGGGGGAGCCTGCTTTAGAGGCTCCAAAAAATCGATTTTTTTTTTTGTATAAATGTCTTCCTAAACTATCCAAGAATGTGTCCCTAAAATTTTATAAGCAAATTCGAAATATTTTCGGAGTTACAGAAGAAATAGTGAGTAAGCGTTGAGCAGGTATACGAGCGGCCGGCTGCTTTTAAACATCCGCCACGTCTAATTGACGAACATGTCGAGAAGCACATTCGTCCTGTGTACGAGGAATTATCGAAGGACGAGCTGCTAACCAGGTGTTTGGGTGGACACACACAAAATGCGAACGAGTCGTTCAATTCCACTGTGTGGCGCATGACGCCTAAACACCCTCACTCAGGCATTAAAATTGTTGAGATTGCTGCTTACATCGCTTGAGGAATGTTTAATGAAGGCTACAGTGCAGCATTGAAAACCATGCAGTTACTGGATTTGAAAATTGGACAGCAATGCAACAATTTTGCCGAGAGAGCCGACAAGGAGCGCATCACCCGAGAAAACAAGCGCGCTTCATTGTCAAGTAAAGAGGCCAGAACAGCCCGCAGACTCGAGCATATGGACGAAAACCAGTTTTTTGAAGAGTCTGAAGGGCAACTCTATGGACCAGGAATCGCTGATTAGCATATTAATGTGGTAAGTTCAAGAAAATTACGAATTTTTGAATACGAAAACTTTGACGCGCGATTTCTCGGTTTTTCATTTTTACGCTTTTTCCTAATTGGCGGGAAAGATAGGGAAAAAAGTAAACGTCCTATCGAAACGAGACAAAATTCATTGTATTCGGGATTAAATTCTCTTCTAGTTGAACCTAAAAAACCTTAAGAAAGTTAAGATTAACCCACTTTTTAAACAATATAAAGTGAAATTTTTTTCCCAAAAAAGTGAATTTTTTTTTCAATTTGCGAGGAATTGTTGAATTTTTCACTGTTTGTTGAATTTTCTTGGTTTAACTAGAAGCTATACTATTCAAAAATATAATTCTTTTTGAATTTTTTGTTTCAGATGGAAATTGCGACCTGCATCTTTCCCGCCGCAGGACAAATGCACACTCGACGCGCCTCGGCAAAATGCTTGTACCAGGCATAATATGAAATATATCCTAATGAAAAAATTTGAGAAGACTGTTCAAATATACAATAATAAACCCTGAAAGTTTCGTTTCAATCGGATTATTCTTTCCTTCCCAAAAAAATCCTCGAAAAAATCGATTTTTTGGAGCCTCTAAAGCAGGCTCCCCCCTTAATGATTTGGTAGGATAAGGTAGAGGCCCTAAATCCGGCTTCAGTTCTACCTTTTTGGAAATAGTAAGGATGGATAGAGGCCCTATATGACGGCTTCAGTTCTATCCGGGAAGGTTGCAAGTATTTGTAAATACTCTGATTTTGGTAACTTGGATAAGATTTAAAGGTACTTGGTATATTTTAATTTCACTCGCGACTCTAATTGGAACTTTGAATATGATTTAACACACCCGACAACTCTAATGTTGCTCTCTTAAACTCTTTTAAGCACATCAACCACCGACCCGAATGCTAGTTCTGGCTCCCTTTTTATAGCAGTAAAACTACTTCTGATTGGTCAATGTGACTCCCCTTCTTCAAAATTCTTAATATATCGATTGATAGCTAAACCTTTTCCGATAATCAACATACCAAGTCGTACTCCGTAATTTGAATCTCCTTGAATGTTATCCGAGAAGATTCAGGCTTATCCGTTTATTTATCATTGTTCAATATTAACAAAGTAAAATACAATATTTAATATTGTTAGTGTAACGTTCATAATATTGTTACATTAATGATTATATGATTAAATGATTATAATGTGTAAAATAATATAATGTGTTTTGTCATTGATAATTATAAAGAGTGAAACGTAACAGTATCAATAACTTCTTCTCATGTATAGCGGTTAATAAGATATTTGGTTCCAAACACAGGTATAAGAGTTGACTCAAGTAAAGAGTCTCGGCGAGCTGTGCCCTGTACAGCCGGTTGCCTGTACTTGGCGCGAGACTCGACCGAGTCTCTTGATGAGATCATTCGCTCTGCTCATCAGCGTGGGCATTTCGCAGCCAAGCGTACTGAAGATGTGATAAGGAGAGAATATAATATTCCCTCTTTAACTGACAAAGTTAAACAGTTTATATCAAACTGTGTGGCTTGCTTGGTCACCAATCGCAAAGAAGGACGCAGGGAGGGATTTCTCCATTGCATCGAGAAGACTGATTTGCCGTTGCATGCTTATCATGCTGACCACCTTGGTCCGTTGGAATCCACTAGTAAGCAGTACAAACACATCTTTGCAGTGATTGACTCCTTTAGAAAATTTTTGTGGCTCTATCCCACGAAGTCAACAACTACACGAGAAGTCATCGATAGGCTGAATAAACAAAAGTACATATTCGGAAATCCAGTGAGGATAATAACAGATCGAGGTACCGCCTTCACATCACAGGAGTTTCGTGAATACTGCGATCAAGAAAAAATTCAGCATCATCGAATAACAACAGGATTACCCAGGGCAAATGGACAGATTGAACGAATCAATCGTGTAATTCTGCCAACGTTAGTCAAGATGTCGCTAGACCATCCAGGAAAGTGGTATCAACACGTGAATAAGGCTCAGCAAGCCTTGAATTCGGCGTTCCAAAGAAGTATTGGGATGACTCCTTTTAGATTGCTTACCGGAATTGAGATGCGTCGTTCTGACGACTTTAAATTAAAGGAAATACTAGAAGACGAGTGGCAACGCCAGTTTGACGAAACAAGAGAAGATCTTCGTCAGCGAGCAAAGCTTCAAATCGCCAAGATCCAAGAGGAAAATAAGAAGTCATACAACTTACGTCGACGAGCGCCAAAAACTTTCGCAACTGGGGATTTTGTGGCTATTAAACGCACCCAGATGATACCGGGCCGTAAATTGAAAATAAAATATCTTGGTCCCTATGAAGTAACTGAAGTATAGCTCAATGACACTTGTAATGTCAAACGTGTAGGTAATGGTGAAGGTCCGTTGACAACAAGTACTTGCGCTGAATATATCAAACCATGGGGTGTAAAGATTATTCAAGGCGAATAATTCCCAGGATGGCCGATTTGTAGGAATTTTATACTATAAGTTGTATGTATTGCTGTTACTTTGTTCTGAATAAGGTGTTATTTGTGGGTTCGCGCCGGTGTTGATCGAGGCGCCATCTGGGGTGGGACTGAAGAAGCGGTGGGCGCTAGTGGCGAGCGAAAAACCTAAAGAAAACCATGGTAGAAGTAGACCAGGTATGTTCAGTTCATGGGCACATTTTCGACCACTTCTACGCAGCCCGAAGATTCCGCCATTTTTTATAACACTGAACTACACTGAAGACTCTATGTCGCGGTGTCCATGGAAACGAGACGCCAAGACTGGGAGCCTCATTGGCTAGACAAATTACGCGGCAACAATGGCGGAATCTTCGGGCAGCAGCTTATTGGTCCTCTACGACGGAGATGCGTCAGAACATACCTGGTCTACTTCTACCATGAAGAAAACTAGGATAGTGGTGGTACAAAGTGGAAAGTGGTGGAAAAAAGTTGCTTGGGTGACAAGTATTGAAATTAGTGTACTTGGTTGAATTAATAAACCTGCTATTGCTAAAGTGAGTGTTTTATTGGGAAGAATATCCTACAGTATAAATACTAAACATCCAGTAGTATAATATCGATTTAGTATAAATATTAAACATTCAAATCAGTACGCTGAAGTGTACCTGGCCTGTTCCGAATTAATTAGATGACTTCGATTACGTGAATGAGAGCTTAGCACTCACGGTATTCCCGCAAAGGATGCCTGGCGCCCAACTCTCTTTAGTATCATTAAAGTGAGCAAGAGAGAGGGGCAATGGTTTTAGTGTTGAAGTTAAGGTCCACCAGTGCCGGTTCGCAATGAGTAGAAAAAATTAGTTTTTTGCTTGAGCTTGGCTAATACATTTCAAATATATAACAATCGAGCACATAATAAGGCATGTTAAAAAATGTTATTGTATTGTAACGTTCCACCCTTATACCCCCCTATCCTCTATCCTATTTCCTTCCTAATCATCCATTCTCGATGATGGATACGTCAAAAGCCCCACATAAGAGTGCATAGCACACTGTGGATGTGCATAACAGTATCTGAGAGAACTCCTCAAAACCTAGAATTCCTCAATAATCCTATCGACCTCTTACAGCGATGCCGATAAAGGAAAGGGAACATAGGACCTTTAAATCTTTAATATTGCGTAATTCCCTTAAACTAGTCACAGCGACAGTCACGAGGAAATAATATTAAAAATTATTACCCGTAATATTCTTAGAATCCGAAATACAGTCGACCGACTGAAATCAAAACAAACAAGTGCCCAGAAGCTATAAGCCGGCACGCGCCGAATACAATAGAAATACCAGTAAGCCGGTACTTGAAGAAATCGCTAATCCAATTAGTGAAATCAAATAATCAAATCAAAAAGTAAATCAAAATATTGAATCCAAAAAGCGACGTTAACACCTCGGGAGGATAAAAATCGTTATCCCCACTAGTTTTAACGTATGCCTATCGAGGATATAAGCAGCGGCTTCTTCGATACGAAATTCTTTCGTGTCTCTCCAGACTAATCAACTAGACACTTGTAGACCACTAGACGACAAGAAGCAGTAGAATTTATAGAAAGTTCAATTGTTAACCTTTTAAGGACGGGACTGGTCGATATATCGACCACTTCGGTATCATATTATTTTGGAATTGTTTCGGGGGTAATATTATATGTTAAATACAGGAAACATAGTGTTATTATTCTAAAAAGCATATTTGACCTTGAAATAGTGATTTCAAGGTCAAATTTTTTATTCGGTATTTCGACCTGAAAATTGGTATACTAACGTATTTTGATGCTTTGAATATGAAACAAATAGTGTTGCGTTTGATAAAACGCATTTTCATAGTGATTATTTGAACTATTTATTACTATTAGTTTCTTGGCAGATCAACACTTAGTTATTTTTTCTTGCGGAAGATTTTTTATTGATAATATTCTTTTTATTTCATCATTCTCTTTATTTACTAAGTTGTCAAAAAATTACAAGCAATTACTTTTGATAAAATGGCTGATATTGAAGCTTGGAGTAGTGGCGAGTCTGAACCTGAAATACAAGATTTGGAGAATGAGGAAATTCATGAAGTTGATTTGGTAGAAAATTATTATGATGAGACTCAAATTTTTGAAAACGCGTATTTTTATCCATCAATCAAAGATTTTCAAGGTACTTCTGAAATAAATCCTAACATCTCTATATCGGGGAATAAACCAATCAATGCATGTAATGCATACAAAAACGTAGAGATATCATTTTTGGACTAAAAAAGTACAAGTAATGAAGTTGACCTTGAAATGCAATTTTCAAGGTCACGGATGTCTCCTGAACATTTTTTGATATTTTTTTCGTATTCAGCGCATCCAAATACGTCTAAAAGCACTCCTAACTCGCCAAATTAAATTTTTAACATTGGACTTTACGTTCCAGACGGGACTGGTCGATATATCGACCACCAATTTTGTCAGGCACTCCACGTGACATATTCTTTCATTTTATGCACAAATATTGTGTTAAAAAAAAGTCGAATTTCAACGTCAAAATCCCCGTCCTTAAAAGGTTAAGAAACCTGCACTCCTTACAAGAGTTCTTGCAGCGACGTCATAGTGCCGGTGCTGTCAGCAACTCTTCAGAATCCACATCACCAAAGACCCTTCCGAAGTGAAGATACAGCGAACGAAGATCATTGTGACCATCTGTGGGTTCTGATCTTTGTGATACCTGTTTCCTGCTGGACCACAGTCTTTGGACGCATTGTGCACTCTGCTGTATTGTGACACTAGCTCGCCCTTTCCTACAGTGATTGATTCAACAAACGGGGGTCATTGTGATCATCTGTGGGTCCTGAATCATTACTCTCCAGACCTCTGCTGCACCACAGTCTTCGGACGCATTGTGCACTCTGCTATATGTTGGTGATAGCTCTCTCATCCCCACCCCAAAGATAATTGGCTCGGCGAACGGGGATCATCGTGAACACCTGTGGGTCCCGAATCATTATCATTCTCACCTTCAACTGGACCACGGTCTTCGGACGCATTGTGCAATCTGCTGTATTGGGGTTCCAGCCACCACTTTCCATTCCGAAAGGCTAGCAGGGAGAACACGTAAACAGAAACACTTCTTGTCGCCTACGGTACGACTATTAAACTAGAGACAATTATAAAGTGTGCGTATGTGTGTGAGAGAGCAAAATAGAATATTAAGGATACCTAGTCTGTAATTTATAGGACAATATATCATCATCTTTTAATTCTAAAAACTCCAGTATCTAATTACTTCTGAAGACGCCTGCCCAGTGCACAAACCCTACAAAAAGTCACGTGATTCCTAAGGCTTCAAAATCACGAAACGTCTCAGTATATTTGCAACTTATTTTTATTAATAAGTATTTATATGTGGTTCCTCGTGGCACTTTTGGCGCCGTCGCTTGGAGTTCATTTGTGTGCATATTATTTTTATTTCCAAGGGACTGTTCATGTTTCAAGGATAAAAGCATCCTAATGTGTTAATTCAGTTCAGCTGTTGCGGCGTGATTGAATAACAAACATCCAAACATACTTTTCGATTTATAATATTAGTTAGGAAGTTAATGAAATAATTATTCCAATCAAATAGGCAAACATTTGTATAATAATGGTACAACTTATATTATAATTCATCAAGTGCATATGTTCAAATTACATCACGAAAGTTTTATTTTGCTATATCTTATGAAGTAAGCTATATATTTGGAATCAAATTTGTAGAGGGTATAATATAGAGGTAGGGTGTTCTAGTTATTCTATAGATTATTTCATGATTCTACTTAATTCTATTGTTCTTTCTTAATTATACAAATAGTAAGACTAAAATCATCTTTTAACATTATAAAGGAAAAGTATAAATTCATATATGCACTTAATCCTGACATTGCCGACTCTTATTGGTTTATTAAATCAGACACTTAATATTCTTCATTATATCTCCGACGTGCGAAGTGATACGCAAAGAACAAGATCCAGAGAACGATTATAAAATCCAAACTGTACAAGAGTTAGTAATACTTTTTACAAACAAATTTCAAGAATAACTTAATATATACAGAAATGACAACCAAATTTAACTGTCTGAAGTATTTAAACTATTAGTTGACATCTTAAATTATATTTGTATATGTGTCTATGTCTAAAGATCTCGTTACGTCTAAAGATCCTAATTAAAGTTTTTTTACGTTGTTGTCGGCCTTTCTCCTTCATGTGCTAGTTACACCTTTACGTGCTACTAGTAAATTAAGCACAGGGTGTTTTCTAATGTAGCCTACAGCTTTCTTGTGTGTGACCATTGTAAAATCGTACCCATTGCATTGTAGTATCTTGTCGTGCATTCTTAAGCCACTCTTTGCTGCTGGAGAACCTTCGTGTAATTCAGTCACGTATATGCCCTGAAGAAATAAAAATATAATTTTTCAATTATTGAACTTCTGTTTTATTATGTGATTTTGAGATGCAGTTGCTATCATATATAGGGTGTCCGAAAAGTCTCGCATCACACATAAACCACTAGAATTGTGGTAATATTCTGGAGAAAACGGTACTTGCAAAATTGAAAAATGTTAATCAGTTTTGGAGTAAATTTTTTATCCGCTGGAGACTGTAATTTTAAAAGCCTTGCCTGCGTAATAACTCGCGCATGCGTTGTGACGTAATTTTTCGATTTATGGTCACAAAGCGACTCCCGCTACCGATACAGATAAAGTTCTTGCTTTCTGGTTAACTTCGAGTCGCCACCCTGCTCAGAAACTACGCTCTGGGGTGATTAGTATAATTATGCCAGGGCTCTCGAAAGATTTCGATATTATTTAGTTAAGGTCAAGGTGCTCGAATCTGCTGCGGGGGAGATAGTCTCGACGTACCGACTTAGCCGCAGAGGAGAGTACCCGACGGAGACGTCTCCACGGACCGGCAGAAGCCCGGGTGAAATTATGGCGCTCCGCTGGAGAGAGGTAAAGGGCTGTAGAACGAGAGGCTGTATAATTTTGTTACGATTAAGGGGAGGGGAGAAACCCGCTGATCCAAGTTAAGAATGTGATGCCCAGCTGTCGCACGATGTCCTGGGGAAGCAGCAGTGGAGGATCTCCAAAAGTTACGTACCGATTCGCTAAGGAACGCTCTCGATTTGGTTTAAACGGACGACTCGAGAGAAAGGAAGAGTTATCGGCTATAAGGATCTCGACCAATCAATCTGTCTCGGGGCACCGACCGAGGTGTCACAAGCTAGCTCGCATTCCCATGCAATCTGTTAATAGATTTTCTAACTGTGTTTCGATACGGTATACAAAGTTCTTGCCTGTGTAGTTCTCGCGCTACTCTCGCGATATCGAGAAAATTCTATGGATTTTCTGTGAGTGTTCCGGAGGTGTAGTGCCGTGCTCTAGCGCAATTCCCACCCTAATGTCTTCTGGATACGGCTCTCGGCCTTCACGGATTAGACGCACCAGCTCCGGTGAGGACTCGCAATTTATTAATTGGTGAAGGGATTTCGATTTGATACCTCCGATTCGTGCTGTTACGTTCTTGATCCGTTTCTCTCTGTATCCCGCACTATTTCCCTGTCGCTTACTCCGACCCTCTCTACCTCAACCTAGCAACCTGAGCGGCCGTGCATTTCCGTAACCATCCGCTCCCGTTCGTGCATCCAATTGCGTTTGCTGATTTTACGCGTCCACAAAAATCGACAGGATCCGTTAAGTTATCGCATTCTTTGATAGGTTCCGTCTGAGCTCTCGTTCTGGTGGAGTTGAGCCTGTTCCACCCCAACTCCCAGGTCACACAAACCCGTCAAGTCCCAGTGAAAAAAAAAAATTGGATGGCGCCCGCCTGGCTTGTGGATGCATGAGCGAAGGTGGACGTCCGAAGGTAACGTAGGTTAATTTTCGGATTTTTCGATATCGGTGTCGAGTTAAGAAAGATACGTTACAGCACATATCCCCTAAATAGTTCTATGGACCGTTGGTCAAGTTCGTTTCGAAATTTTAATTGTTGCGCGGTATTATCACAAAGGAGATGTTTGCGCACTAACTTCAAGTCACAGGGTAAAAAACCGATGATTCTGGGTAAAATCAGTCAATTTTTCCCCGACTGACCGACCAGGAACTGGTGAGTTGCTGAAGTTATCCTAGTACCTTGCTGCTAGGACTCTGATAAGGACTTTCAGTCGGAACTATAAGACACTTTTCTCTGTAGACTGTATATGCCGACGGAACGGAATTTACACTAACCGTCGATGTGTTAGTGCCATGTGGCGCCAAGGTGCTCTGAACACTTTTGCGCCTCTACTTCTCGACCTCGCCCTAGTCACGTCCATGTAGCAGTTGCAATGCTGGGCTCCGCTCCTGCAAGTCGTACCACCACAGCCTTTGCACCCGTTTGGGAAACGCTTGCCATCAACCCCTTTTGGCGATACAAAGTTGGCCGCCCAACTCTCCCCGGTCCCGAAGCCTCTGAGTCAAGTGTTGCCTACTCCGGAAAACCAGAAACAGAGGAGCCCAATGCAGCCTCCCATGACTCCTATCGCATCACGACTCGCAAAGAATCATAGCAAAAGGCGCATCGAAAGCGTAAAACGGAAACTTGTAGACCTTCTCACCACTCCCTCACAATCGGCAATGTCATATTTTTAATAAAACAGGCTAGACAATTCTATAATTGTTTCTAACCCAAATTGTCCATATTTATAAACAAAGAATTGTAACGTATTTTCTTAGCTCGAAACCGATAATGAAAATCCGAGAACTAACCTACGTCCTCTTCGGCCGTCCATCTTTCGTCCATGCGTCCGCATGGCAGGCGGGCGCTAGCCGATTCTTTTTTTGCCGGGAACTGACGGGCTGCTATGACCTGGGAGATGAAGCGGAGCAGTCTCAATTCCGCCAAAATGAGAGCTCTGACGGAACCTATCAGAAAAGACGATAGCTTAACGGATCCTGTCAATTTCGGAGACGCGTAAAATTGAAAACAACCGTAGATGCTGATCTTTGGGATTGCGTAGAATCAGCTAACGCAACTAGATTCACGAACGGGAGTGAATGGTTACGGAAATGTACGGCCGCTCAGGCTGCTAGGTTGAATTAGAGAGGATCGGAGTAAGCGCCAGGCATATAGTGTAGGATACAAAGAGCAAATGATCGAGAATGTGACAGAACGAATCGGAACTATCAACCGAAATCCCTTCACTAATTAATAAATCGGAAGTTCCTACCGAAGCTGATGCAGTTAATCCGTGAAGGCCGAGAACTGTATCCAGAGGACACTGATGCGGGCATTGCATTACGGCACCTCCGGAACACACATAAAATCCATAGAATTTCCTGTATATCGCAAGAACAACGTGAGAACTACGTAGGCGAGTACCTCCGATACCGTATAGAAACAAAGCTAGAAAAAATTATCAACAGATAGCATCGCACCGCAAGTCAGCTCGAGGTATCGAGAACTAATCATTCTGATTCATCGAGATCTTTATAACTGTTAAATCTTATCCATTCCCTCGAATTGTCGCTTAAAACCAAATCGGGAGCGTTCCCTAGCGAATTGGTATGTAACTTTTGGAGATCCTCCACGACCGCTTCCCTAAGGCATCAAGCGAACAGCTGGGCACCACAGCCTTAAGGGGGAATATATACCTGAAAATGAAAAAAAAAGGTAATTTTCGAGAATTTTTTTCGGGAAAACTATTGGAACTATCGGCTTGGGGTTTTTTCTAGTTAAAAATATACACTTTGAAGAATGTTTTTAATTTTTTTTTATTTAAAAATGTTGCAAACTGACGGAGTAGTGATGTCATCTACGGAGTGCTGTAAAAAAATTGGCCATTTCGGTACCCACTGGCGTTTCGTCAAAAATCTGAAACAAAAAATCAAACAGGATATTAAAATAGATACTATTATCTTGTCTTTGTCATAGTCGATTTTAAAAATATCGATTTTTGACAAAATAGCGGACGCTTGAACTCAATGTAGCCATTTTCATGCAAAAATTCGTTCATATTTCGCCAAAAAAAAAAAAAAAAAAAAAAAAAACTAAGAATCGGAAAAAAATCCTATGACAAAGACTAGATAATTATGTATAAAATAACCACAACAAATTTCAAGTCAATCAGTTCAGTGGTTTTCGAGATATTTTGGGTACCGATTTGAAAAACGTTGTTTTGAGAAAAACGCATTAGAAAATGATTCGATGGATAAATCATGAAATTTGTTCAACTTACACAGAGTCATCGATACCAGGTCCATAATATACGTTCTCCGAAGTAGAAAGTACGCCCATATCGTCTACCTAGGTCTTCTGGCACTGGAACATCTCGTGTAGCCTTCAATTTTTTGGCACTGGCACTGACATTCGATTCCATTCTTTCTGCGTCGTATCGATTTTTAGGTGCCATTTTTTTTTTTGCGATCTTTCCGCAATTCACTCGATTTGTGACTTTCTCGAGAACCTTTACTACTTTCCACCTTTACTCCTGAATACTTTTATTCAGAAACGAAAGGCTTCGATACTTGCTCTATGGCACAGTTACACGGACGGAAAACTACTGACGAAGCACGCAAAGTTTCTGACAGGATAACCGTTATGTTTAAAATAGTCAACCCAGACAGGCTATGCAGGACCAATAAAATACTGATATACAAAAAAACACAATGGGCACAATAAGATCGAATGAACGGCGCTGTACTACCAGTATGACCAGACGCGGCGCGGTGCCGGTCCAACGAACGCATGTACTATTAGGGCTATAACTTTGTCATTTTTTGGAATTTTTACTTAAACTTTTCACCAGACGTTCTTAACATATAAAACTTTAAGAAAATGTAAAAATTGAAAAATCGATTTTGTGGACCCTGCCAGGTGTATATTCCCTCTTAACTCGGGCTAGGGAGTTCCTCCCCGAGTGATGCCCACTGGCACACAACCCGATTGCGCACACGCCCAGTTGGACACAAATCATTGGACGCAACACGATTGGACACAGTGTCCATTCCGCACAGCAAGATTGGACACAATGCCGATACGACACATTAGTTTTGGACACAGACCGTTTAGCATGCGATAACATTGGACACATTAGAACTGTGTCCAATCTTGTTGTGGCGAATTGGTTTCGTGTGCGATCTGACTACGTAAGGACGGACCGTGAAATTGGACACAGATAGTTGTAGATAAATTTCAGATAATTCATTGGACACAAAGCTAGCTGCACAAATATTATACATACGAGATCAATGGAACAGGTTCTTACGTACTTTTCCGAAATAATGTTGAAGTTATTATAGAAATGTTACATGCTAGATTATAGGGAAGTGAACGCTCATAAGTTTATCCCAACAGCATTTAAATACATATATGCATATTAAAAAGCTGCAATATCAAGGATTCAAATATGAGTGAAAAAATAGTATTGTGACGTATAACTGTTCTGTACGGTTACGGGGTAAAAATCTGGCTCATTATTATATTATATAAAATATTCATCAATAGTCGTATTCTTTACAAAACGTGTGACTTTCAACTCACGAATAAATCCCATTGGCTAGTGTAAATTATCATGTTATAATTAAGATAATAATTAAAAATTTCATTAAAATGCATTACCAAGTCATTAACAAGAAACATTGAACATAGAATTCATTTATGCCTGATGACGATTATCTCTACCTATTTGACGCGAACACTTTGTAAAGTTACAAATATTGGAAGATCATTTTTAGAAGATATATAATAAATTTATTATAAATGTACCACAGCAGTTCACATTTCCTCACTTCTTGTAGAGTTCTGGTTACATCGATATACCTTATTGTAAGGACACCTGGAGAGATAATAATTATTAAATGCCAATACTATAAATTTTGTCGTTTTAAATATCTAGGCATTGCTCTTTGCTATCTTGTTTCGTCGTTTGACTGTACTCTTCCTTCAGCCTTTTTAAACTATTGAAGTTTAGGAATTGACATGCTTCCCAGTGTCACCAGTAATATCACCAATATAATAACTGCATTGCTGCTTCAGTCGAAAAATTGTACTCATTGCTCATGTCCCCTTTCCTTATATTCATGTGTTACTGTTATATAGTCATTTCTGTAGTACTTTCTTATTTTCTCTTTATAAATATGTTTAGATCAGATGTACCTGGAAAAGATCCTTTTAAGTAATAGAAACTTTATAGACTGTCTTATATTGATACGAGATAGTCATTCATTAATTTATATTAATATTAAGTCAAAAATGCAGAAAGCTGATCTATTTCTTCGTGTCATGAAATTTAATTATTTACGATCAGATAATCACTTTTTGCCATCTGTTCTATTAATCTAACATCATTTGTAGCGTATGATCTTATTCAGATCGAAAGTAGGGAGCAGCAAACATTAAGCGATATGTAAAGAACATTGGGCTCTCCATAATTGCAATAACAGCGTCATAAATCGATTCTAACGAGTACTATCTATTCGTTAGTGATACTAGGAGCTCATTACTTATGCTCTTAATCAGACTTTCGGGTACTATTATATTAGTCCAACAGAAGATTCATTGTACGCATGAAATATGTCTAGCTGGAATAAAAATGATCTTCCAATATTTGTAACTTTACAAAGTGTTCGCGTCAAATAGGTAGAGATAATCGTCATCAGGCATAAATGAATTCTATGTTCAATGTTTCTTGTTAATGACTTGATAATGCATTTTAATGAAATTTTTAATTATTATCTTAATTATAACATGATAATTTACACTAGCCAATGGGATTTATTCGTGAGTTGAAAGTCACACGTTTTGTAAAGAATACGAGTATTGATGAATATTTTATAATAATGTAATAATGGGCCAGATTTTTACCCCGTAACCGTACAGAACAGTTATACGTCACAATACTATTTTTTCACTCATATTTGAATCCTTGATATTGCAGCTTTTTAATATGCTTATATGTATTTAAATGCTGTTGGGATAAACTTATGAGCGTTCACTTCCCTATAATCTAGCATGTAACATTTCTATAATAACTTCAACATTATTTCGGAAAAGTACGTAAGAACCTGTTCCATTGATCTCGTATGTATAATATTTGTGCAGCTAGCTTTGTGTCCAATGAATTATCTGAAATTTATCTACAACTATCTGTGTCCAATTTCACGGTCCGTCCTTACGTAGTCAGATCGCACACGAAACCAATTCGCCACAACAAGATTGGACACAGTTCTAATGTGTCCAATGTTATCGCATGCTAAACGGTCTGTGTCCAAAACTAATGTGTCGTGTCGGCATTGTGTCCAATCTTGCTGTGCGGAATGGACACTGTGTCCAATCGTGTTGTGTCCAATGATTTCTGTCCAACTGGGCGTGTGCGCAATCGGGTTGTGTGCCAGTGGGTACCCCCCTTCCTCCCCTGCACTTAATCGTGCCAGAATTATATCTGTGCCTGCTCTACAGCCCTTCGACGAGAGGGGCCCATATGCGGAGAGACTACTTGCCCACGGAACCAGATGCCTACGGCCCACTTGCTTACGGACCCAGTTGCGCACGGATCTCGTAACATTCACGGACCCAGTTGCCCGCGGCCCACTTACGCACGGATTGAAATCTCCGTCCACCGAGATGCGCACGACCCGTTTGCCCACGGACCACTTGCGTACAGATTTCTACACCAGGAACAGATGCCGTATCGTCATATATCAATATAGCATGGACCATTAAAGTAAATTAGGTTAGGTTAGGTTGGGAGCATTAAGGCTGGCCCGGGACTCCCTGGAAAAAGCCGAAAACCCCGATGGAACTAATGTTGCACAAATGAGATATGTACTGTGACGTGATTCTCCCGAATCGCGCCACAAAAATTAACAAACTTGTCTTGTTCGCTCAACCTAGGCTCCGCACGACAATCCACTAGCGAAATTCCGTATGTAACATTAGTATTAAGTTTTCCGTTTGAAAACGTCTAGTATCGTCCTTGATGTCAGTTCCGATTACGCTTTATCCGACTAATTCTTATTTTGCTTTTGTTACGATCTACGCTATCTCTACTCTCGAGTCTCTCGACAACGGGCCCTAAGGGCGTGAGGACAGGACAGCCACCTTGGAGATTTTTGAGTATTTGGTGACGATATCGTATGGCTGTTTGATGCCACTTTTGGAGAATTTGGTGCGAGGGACAACTCGGCAAGGACGCAACGCCGCCTCCACCGACCACGAGATGCCCGCCGGTTCCGCCGACCTGGATGTCGCCGGGATCCTGCTACTCCCCACGACGCCGAAAGAAGCCCTGGAGCACCCGGGAGGGGACTCCGCCGTTTCCGTCGGCCGGCGAGGGCTGCTCTCTGGGCCTATCCACCGCCGATACGGCCGGCAGGGAGATGAGGTTTTTCCTCCCTGGCCCGCCTAAGGCCTGCCGATCGCCCATGACAGCGCCTCCGTCCGGCTGAGAAGCCGCCTGCGCCTCCTCAACCCGCAAGGCCCAGCGTACTTCGAGGACCATTGCCGTCAGGATCGCCGCTCGATTCCGTCCGGGCCGTTTCCGTCGCTGCGCGTCGACGCTCGGGAGAGCTCGGCTGTCCTCCGTCAACGTTCGTCCCGTTCCGGTGCCGCCCCGCCTCGCCTGTGCCCGCTGGCCGAAGATCGTCGA
>CAXASG010000060.1:0-57941 GCA_963971525.1 Cephus spinipes
ATATATATTTAAATACTACCCTAATTAGTTATGTTTTTAACTTTTTAATATGTAATAAGATACCATATTCCTACATAATAATTTAAAATATTTTTTATAACATTTCCATCTTCTTAATATTAGATATTATATTCTATCTTGTTTAACATTATAAAAATATTTTTTTGTCGTTAAATTATATTTTAATATTACTAATAGTATCTGTAGAATTTTGTTTTTTTTGTAAATTTATTATTTTGATATTTTGTAATTAGACTTTTTTCTCTTTCTATTCCTGTTATATATTTTTTAAATTTATTCTATCATTACATAATTTTTATCTAAAAGATATTTTAATAAATATTAATATTTATTTTATTATATTTCATCCCTTAAATAATTTAAATAATTTAGTACATTACTACAACTTGTTAAAAATACTTTATAATTATTAATTATTAAGTTATTTATTTTAAATGATTTTTGTTTCCTATTATATTTTAAGTGATCTTTATTAACTTTTTAATTTATTTAAGATTATATATACCTTATAAAATGTTATTCATATGTTTAAATTGAATTTTTTATTAAATATTTACCCATCATAATTGAATTCATAAAAAATGAAATATAAAGGGGGTGATGTATTATGATATCTTTATGTATTTATATATAGAGATGATATAAATTTATAATGTAATTATAACAGATCAAAAATCTAAATATACATAAGAGATATTTAGGCTCTAAAAATCTATCTTGTCCTAAATAGTCTCATGTGTAAAAATAATTCCAAATTTTACATATTGGCATTAATAAAGTTATACACATGTAAAATTCTTTATGAAAGAAGATAACTGTTTTTCTAAAAATATCATCACATTACTTACTACCAGCCAAAATTTACAAAAAAAATTTAAAAGTTTTCATATTTATAGATGGATGCTAGTTACTTTTTTTTTGTGTCATTTTGTAGATGTATATGCAAATGTTGAAATCACTTCTTATTATATCAAAATTATATAGATCCTAAATTTTATCTTTTTATGATGTTATTAAACAATAATTTTTTTCTTTAAAATATATATAATATTGGTTAAATGTATTTCTTTTTTTTTTAACAAAACTAGGTATATATTTTATATTATTAAATTGATGTGTAGATGATATTTTATAACATTTTTATTCGTTGATATATTGTCTTGTATTAAATATATCTAAACTTTTTATTCCTTATTATAAGAAAAAATAAATCAATACTTACATAAATTCTAATTATTTTAAAATTGATTTTATAAATTTTCTTCTATTAAACATTCCATTCACACAAAAATTATTTTAAATTTTAGAATATCAAAAATAGTCTTATTCATATAATTTCAGTTTCATATAAATTTTTAGATCTTTAACTTTTTTCTAATAGTAGAATAAATGTATTTTTTAGTAAATAAAAAAATATATTTTTTTTTAGCTTACCTTTATATTTATGTTAATATAGCAACAAAATTTTTAATAACTATATTATAATTTTACAATCTATATAGAAATTAAAAAAATCATATATAGTAGATAAAAATAAAATTACAAAAAAAATAGTTATACTATACCTATATAGGAGAGAATAATTCTAGAAAAAAAAAGCATTATAAAATCTTATAAATGATTAAGTAAAAATTATGATTTTTATAAAAATACTGTTAAAACAGAAATTAGGATTTTTACAAAACAAATTTTTTATTAAATAATTAAAAAAATTTATCATTACACTAAACTGTTAAATATCAACTTTTAAGACTAGATAAATTATTTTTGATTTTATTATATAAACTGTGAAAATATAATTTTTAATTTGAGAATTTTATTGATTAGAACTTTTTTAAATTCTTTCTAAATTTTTCAATTCCATTTCTAAGGGGTTAAATTTGTATGCTTTCAATAATTTATTACTTTATATCTATACTTAAGAAATATGATTTTAATACTACAAATGTTAATTAGTATTATCACTTTAGATATATGTTAGATCATAATTATTTGATCAGTATGTTAAACATTAGAGTTTATAAATTTTTAAACAAATCTCTTCATCATGTCGTATATATCCGACAATTGTTCAACTATAATCTTTTATATTAAATATAAATATAAGCTAAGTTTTGATATGTTATCTATTTTATATTATGCTTATCTATAATATTAAGATTTAATATTTTTCTTCATAAATAGACCATTGTTGTATTTTGTTTATATAATATAAAAATATATTTTTCTAATTAAATTGTAGTATAATTATAAATACTCATTTTTATATAATGAACTTTATTTTTTATAATTTAGTAATTTCGTATTTATATTTCTTAACATTTTAAATAAAATTTTTACCTATCTAGTATAATGTCAATATTTTGTAAAAAAAATTTTTATTTTATATTACATATATATCTCTTTTCAAACTTCTGATATTTTTTTTTATTTATTAGTTTTAATTTAGACATGATATTTTAATACATTATAATATAGTTAGTCAGTATAATGTTTAAAATATTTATTACAATTTTTTCAACCCTAATTATATATTTTTTTAAATTTTATAATTATCTTAAATCAATATTATGTATTAATATAAATATTATAATAAGAGAATAGTTTGTTAACATGAAAATTTTTTATTTTTTTACCCTCAAAAAATCATACTCGGACTGATGAGCAGTGCGAAACAGGGGGGGTGATGTACCCTGTTTCCTATGAGTTTTTCAGTGATTTTTATAGAGACAATGTAGATAAATAAGGTAAACTGACCAGTTATGCCGACCTAACCCACGATTACCTAACCTACCTACCTACTAAAAAGTTACTCTTGAAAAAAGTTACCCTTAAAAGAACTTAACTTACTTTTGAAAGAACTTGTCTCAGTCAAAGACCTTTAAAAACTTAACTTAGAAAAAGAGTTACAGAGTAGAACTCCAAAGTGAAACTCAGTAAAAGAGCTAAACTAAGCAAAGACCCTTACAAAACTTTAAAGAGACTTGCCTAGTAAAAAGTCAAGAAAACTCTTACCCTACTCAAAAAGACTGTAAAAACTTTAACTTTACTTTAAAGAGTAAACCTTTGTTAACTAGTAAGAAAGCTACCAGACCCTAACCTTTTTAAACTTACAGACCTAACTACAGCAAGATAACCTTTACTACGAAAAAAATTTAAAAGTCGGTAATAGTCTCAATACCTTAACTAATTGAAAGTTTAAAGAGTCTGGAAATTTTTAGTTTGTATATTTAACTGATAATTTTTACCGACCCAAATTTCAAATCTTGAAACTCCCTACATTTGCGTATATGTAATATTTAATAAATGAGTCTCTTTCTTATATGTTGACATAAACCTAAAATTTCAATAAATTATTAATGTATAACTGTATAAGATAATGCTGAATAAAATTGTTTAATATCTACGTTTTTTATATAACAATTCTTATCTAACCAATATTTTTGTAATATAAAACCTGTAAATATACTATCAAATGATAAATATTAGAATAGGATGATTTATAATAAGTGATATATATAAATATCATTTTATAAGATTCTAATAAGTATAGTCTTAAGTATATTTATTGTATATTTATACTATTTTATTTTAATTCTAAAAATAACATAAATCTACAGCACATAGTCTTTAGGGTTTATTAATTAAATTAATTATTTAATCATTTTAATATAATAAATTTTACTTTAATATTTAATTTTAATTATAGCTTATAATTTCATTCTAATATAAGAATGCATATTTATAATATAAATATTTATTTTATAGTTACTTCTTATATTGTCATTGTATTCTGTACATAGTATTAATGATTATAAAATCTAGCTAATAAATGTTCTTCACTTTATAGTTAAAATTTCGTGTATAAATAATTACATCTGATCATATATATTTAGTCTTAATAATTTACAGTAAATTTAATATGTGTTTGTTTTTTTATCATTGGTAAATTATTCTTTATTTGATAGCATAATAATGTACAATTACATAATTTACAATATTTCTATAATTACATTTTACACTTGTAAAAAATAAATTTTTTTTAGAATAATATTTTATATCTCTTATAACGAATTTTTAGTCATTTATATAATCACATGTATGATCAATAATACCAATAAGTGTATCGTACAATTTGTTTTAACATATTGAAAATTAAATTCTATATGTGTTATAAAATATAAAGATCTTGTTAAATTTATAATCAAAAATAATATTGTATTTGTCCGGCATCAGAGCTATCATCAATATATTTTCAACAAAAACTATAAACTAGATTTAATTTAAGTAAGAAAATGTTTCATTTCATATAATGAAGTTATTATAATTTATATATTACATTTAGGTCTGATATACCTTTGACTCTTATAAATTTAAACAAATTTCTGTTCCTTCAAGATCTTTTAATTTTTTCTGTACATCAATTAGAAGTCTTATAAAGTATAACTTATAAATACAATTTAATGTTGATAAAGCTTTATAATGGACAAAAAAAAACAATAAAATAAATATATTGACTAGGCATCAAACAATTGTCTACAAATTATAATTATGTATATTAACTTGAGTATCTAAAAAAACTTTAAAATTTATTATTATCTTTTTCATTTAAATTGAGTACTATGTCATTCCGATAGTTTCATAACTAAGATTACATCATCAACTTTATTATAAAACATTTCTAATTTTTTTAACTTAAATGAATATTACTTTGTAATTTAAGTATAGAATTCAATTTATTTCTATGAATTTTTTATATATAATTACGAATGTAATATATAATTTTAAAAATCTATCTAAATTAACTATATATCATTTAAATCAAGTATTAGGTTTAATGTAAATTATTTTTTTTATATTTTCAATATTAGACATTATAAATAGGTTTATATGAAGATAATTTTAATTCTGATGGTGTTCTATAAATTTTAAATTTGATTTATTCAATATATATGAGAGAATGTCAATAATGATAATTAAAGCAGTTAAACTTAATTTATCTTAAATACTAAGTTATATTTAAGAAACACAAGTCAATATTTAGATTTTACTACATAAATGTTAATGTTTATAATGTGTGAATATAAAACGTGTACTAATAATTTTCACAATTATAATATTTCTGACCTATATACAAGATGTATATTAAGTATAAAAATAAATTTTATCATATTATAATTTTTTCAAATTAATAAATTTATATATAGTAATGAAATAATTTTTTTATAATTGATATCTAAGAAATTTATTAATGTATTATCTTGTAAGACAATTTTATAATAACAAATTTTAATTAACTAAATAATAGTTTTTATTAATAAGATTAAGATGTTATACACCTGAACATAGAATTAAATTTTAAACCAAAAAATTATTAATATAATATTAATAAAGATTTTATGTTAATTTATTACATAATGAATTATTATTATTATAATATTAATACAGATTTTATGTTAATTTATTACATAATGAATTATTATCATTTTTTATTAGATTAGTGTCTAGTATCCTTTGTAAATATGAATCTAATATAATGATTAGATGTATGAATATATTTAAATTTAGAATTTATAATACTTTTAAAAACATATCTATTTTAGAAATCTTTCTTTGCACGCGATCTTACAAAAATATAATTTTATTTATCAAATGACTTGTAATTTTCAACAATATAAATAATCATGTAACATATGTGTAAAGTTTATATAAATTGTAATTATAATTGTCTACATAAAAATATCAGACCTGTTTTTTGTTCAAAATCTTAGCCTATATCTTTTTATAATGTTTCTAAAAAAAAATATTTTTATAGTTACTTTATTCATATATATTTTTTATGTTTATTTTTTTACCAAAAAATATTATTCTGTTTCAAGTATTTTTTATTGATTAACTTTTTTTGTAATTTGTAAATCAACATTAAGTTATTTAATAATTTTTATCTGTTAATTTTTTAATAGTTAATTTATTTTTTTGTATATTATATCAATTTAATTCTTTCTATGTGCACTATATTTAAAAGCTAGCAAATATTTTTTAACCCCTAAGGATAAAAAAGTTCAAATGACTTGATCTAATATTTGCTGTATCTCTATAGAAAAAGTAGATAAGTTCGATAAGTTCTAAACTCATTATAATATTTATAATTATGTAAGAAGTCTTATAATAAAAATTCTATTTTTTAAATATTATAATATTAGTATCTATAATGATATAGATAGCTTTTAGAACATTTTAATAAATAGTTTTATTTTTTTACCCCCTAACGAAAAAATTTGTAAATTACTCATGTTCAATAATTGCTCTGAAACTTTCACTATAATCACTATCGGTTTACAAAGATATTTTTAACTATTGAGCGGATAACGTATGTATTATTTATAAGCTCAAATCGAACATGTTAATTTATAAAAGAACACATAAATTGTAATAAATATGATATTTTTTGACTGTTATAGTCTAGATTTTTAGTTTCATGTTTTTTTAATTTCTACTTATATAATTAATTATGGTTTTAAATTGTTAAAATGAATATACTTGACAAATATTAGTTATTTATATCAAATAAATACTAAAAAAATTCATTTTACTAATATTGAGATAATATGTCGTTTTTATATATTTAATAAGGAAAATTTAGTAGTAATATATCACTAATTTTTGTTTTATAAGTGTTTTTATTTACAAAGTTAAGATTTGAATATTATAAATTTTTTAACCCTTTAATATTAAATAAGATCTGAATCCATTGTAATAAGGCCTTGTAACAAATTGCCTCAGTTTTGAAAAAAGGCTTACAAACATATTGCCTCTGTTTTGAAAATTTTTACCGACCCAAATTTCAAATTTTGAAACTCCCCACATTAGACCCTAATCTTTTTAAACTTTAAGACCTAACTACAGCAAAAAAATCTTTACTACGAAAAAAATTTAATAGTCGATTAATAGTCTAAAAAACTTAACTAAGTTTAAGTTTAAAGAGTCTACAAATTTTGAGATTGTATAATATACTATCAAATGATAAATATTAGAATAGGATGATTTATAATAAGTGTTATATATAAATATTATTTGATAAGATTTAATTAAGTTTAGTCTTAAATATGTAAATGCTATGTATATACTATTTTATTTTAATTCTGACTATAACATAAATCTTTAAGCACATAATTTTTAGGGTTTATTGATTAAATTAAGTCTTTAATCATTTTAATATAATAAATTTTACTTTAATATCTAATTTTAAATTATAGCTTATGATTTCATTCTAATATAAAAGATTGCAATTTTATAATATTAACTAGCTTAGCTACCCGTACTAAGAACGGGGTATATGTGCGATGTTTTTTCATTAAAAGATGTAATCATTAAGAGATTTCATTATATTCAAAAAATTTAGCATAACTTTTATATGTGTTTTCAGATATCATTTTATTTTTTTTTAATATAACAAGTCAATTTTTTTGCTATACATAATTTTGTAATTCATTGGCATGATTTACTTTAATATTAATTGACATTGACACACTATATAATTAATTTTCATCCAATGTAATTCTTTCCAGTTAGTAAAGCCTTATATACTATATTAAGTGATCTTCCCTTGGCTGATGCAGGTAAATAAACTCTTAAATTTTTACTTACTCTTATTCTTGAGAGTGCAACATACAACTGTTCATGAGTAAATACAGGTTCAGGTAAGTAGACATCAACATGATCGAATAACTGTCTCTGTGCCTTGTGAATAGTCATGGCATAAGACACAATAATAGGTAATTGTCTTCTCTTTAGCATAAATGACAATAAGCTTTCACTTGGGATCATCTCGATTCTAGGTATTACTGCCATTGATCCTTTAGCTTTTCCTGTCAGTATTTTTCCCATAATAAAATTTGCATGTAGCTCTTTAATAATTATTCTAGTTCCATTTAAAATACCATATTTTGCATCTTAATTTCTAAGAAGCATTGCCACCATACCAACCTTCAGCTTAAGTTTGTATGTAGGATTTCCTGATGGTTGCTGTTTATTCAAAAACTCCACAGGATATCTATGATAATCTGATGTATCATCTGAAATTATACTATCTGCTGAACAATATTCTACGCTTTGACCTTCAAGAAGATTCATCACACATTCATTTATCAGATTTGCATCTTCATTTCTTGTGGTCAAAATAATTTTATTTGCTATTGATTCATCCTCCCTACTTAATAGCTCTGTTCCAAAGATATATTTGACTAAATCCTGCTCTAAATATTGTTTAGGTATATTGATCATACCTTCACAATCATTAAGTGACCCATCTCCAACCTTTATTAACCATTCAGCAAACTCGATTTGATTTTGAGCCCTCATATTAACTGAGAGACTTACTATTTTACATTGACTCCATAATAATGAACTTTGAATTGAGGCTTCAATTATGTCAATAGCTGATCCTCTTAATACAACATTAGCTGTTTAACGAAAATCCTCCCCTAATATTATCGTCTTGCCGCCGAATAAATCATCACAATTACATAATCTTTTTAAAACTTCATCAATTGCTTTAAGAGCATACTTTGACATCATTGATACTTCATCAATCAGTATCAAAGATGCCTCTATAATTCTCTTTGCTTCTGAAGTATTGGGTCTTAGTTTGGATGTACTCGTTTCGCTTAAAGGAACAGGCAACTTCATTCCACTATGCACTGTTCTACCATCCTTGAGTAAGTCCGCTGCTATACCTGTAGTAGCCAATTGAAGAACTTCTTTTTTCTCTGCTTGCAAATAAGATACAATTGCATTATAGAGATATGTTTTTCCACTTCCAGCTGGACCATCTACAAAAAACAAATTTCCCCCATTATTGACAGATCCAATTATTTTATCAAAAGCCTTCCTTTGATACTTGTTTAATAAATCTACTAATATATTAATATCTCTAACATTATATGCTACATCAAATGATTCATTAATTTTTACCTTAGGCTCTGGTAATCCAAATGATTGAAGATTCCATCCATGACAACTAAATTTATCAGTTTTAATAGTAAAAAGTCAATCCTCCTTTGGTTCATTTAGGTCTTCCATCATATCCTCTTTAAAATTTTCATAAAGCTCGTAAGATCTTTTAGGACTATTAAAAGAACAGATATAACAGAATAATAATCTTATCATTGATGGAGACTGTGTGTCTACAGCTTCGTACATTACTCTTTCCCATTCTCTATCTGTATGTAAAAGCCCTTTTGCCTCTGCTACTTCTTCAAAACTATTAAATCTCTGATTTTTATAAGTTAAAGATCTTCATAAGATTTACACCCTTTAACATTTAAGAGTAACAATCTTATAAAAAACCTTTCTTTTTCATTCATAGATACAGAGTAAATTCTAGTTATTATTTTGTTATTGGCTCTTATGCTTTTTTTCCATTATCCTTATAAATAAACATAATGAATTGAAATTTCGCTATAAAAGCATTTTCTAGCTTCAAGATCTTCATTGTTTAATTTAAACCAAGCCAATAACATTGTCTTATTTAAATTTCCTCTTTGAAATACTTCTTCTTCTTTTCCCTCTTCAAAGATTATTATTTGTTCCTGAGAAAGATGTACAGGAAGCCTAATGACGTCATGGGATTTATTGGACATTTTATTCTCTAGTAATCTTCACATTGCTTAATGAGCAGAGACATATCTTGTATTAACAAAATGATTGATTTCATTTTTTTTGTCATCTGCATCTAGGCACAATCATATCCTTTGTATATATATTTAAAAATATATTTTACCGACTTAATCGAAGTACACACTTCAACATTGATATGACAATTATATTTAGAAAGAAGAAACTTATTGCAAGGAACCACAAATGAATTAGATACTACCTTATTATTGAGTGAAATATTATTGCTCCTTCTTTTGTAAACGGGATATTCTTGTCTACTTATAATAGTTTCTTCATTAAATGCTTTTGGGAATCTTTTTGTACAAATTCTATCTTCCATACAGACACACGTTGGATTAAGTATTCCGCATGGACCGTTTATCATGTGCTTTATTACTTTACTAAAAAGATCTTTTTTCTTTTCTTCATCAGGAATCTCTGCTAACACATAATTGTCTATTTTATTAGCTGTGTTTATTTTTTCCTTGAGAATTATTAGGATATGTGCATGAGGAAGGTCTCTTTTTTGAAACTCTATATTATATACATATGCCAATACTTCACCAAACACTTTTCTTACATTAATATCATCTAGCATGGCTTTTAATTTTAGATTGAATACTCTTGCAACTAAGTCTGGCTTGTCAGATTTTGTTTGTCCCTCAAAAAGATTATTTTTAATTCTGGCCAATTTGGATTACAGGTCATAGTAATAAATAAATCTGGTTTACCAAACTTAGTTACAATAGCCATTGCGTCATGATATCTTTCCCTCATATTCCTGGGAGAACCTTGGAATGTTGATGGTAATATTTTTGGCTTTAAAGTATCAGAAGCCCCATTATTAATATAGTCCATCATTCCTTTGTAGTAATCAACTCTTAATTTTTTTTGATTTAATTTAATAAAATTAAGATTATTTGCTTCTACTTGTAGATAAGAGTCAATAATCCATTGCTGAAATAATTTTTCAGCATGAAGAATTGGATTAAATGTGTCTGTTTTATGGATATTTGAGCTATTTTATATTGTAACATTGATATTTTTTGGTTGATATTATGATAAGACATTAAACTTAAATTAGGCTGCCATCCAGTTTCCCCATTATGAATAAGTAATACATAAGACATTGTATCAATATAAGGGCTTAATATATTTAGATGTTCACTATAGAACCCATCTCCTTTAATGTATATTCGTACATCCCTGTCGAATGGTGGTTCACCATTAGGATCAGAAAATACCATAGCAATCTCACTGACTGTAGGACTATTGTATCTTCTCTGATCTCTCTTCAAATTTCGATTGAATACCATATTAATATCTTCAATACTTTCACCACGGTCTTCAGCTTCTTTGACTACCTTATTCATATTTTTATAGGCACTACAATAAGGATTTATAGCCCGAATAGCCTTATCTACATTATACATTACAGCATAGTCACATTTATTATTTGACCTGATATTAGTAGCCATTTCTGTATCAACTACATAAAGCTGGGAATATCTTCTTTGACCATTAATATTATTAAGATGATGATAAACGCAGTGATAAATTTGTCCATGCATTTTTAAACAATATGGACCATTGCTAATAGTCTCTATTTGTACACCTGGCGAGGCAAAAGAAAGGGCTGAATTAAATGATCTAATATTGGCTTTAAAGTTTTTAGAATCTTTATGCTTGCCAGTTATTAAATTTTTTAAATACATTGGATATTCTTTCTTTTTCTTTAACTTTACTTTGCTAAAATGAAAACAGTTCTTAAATGCTCCTTTTTTATTGCTTTCACCTACAAAATTGAGTCTCCACAATAAATGCATTTAACATTAAGATTCCCACAATAATGTTCTTTTATTCTTTGATTATTATTGAAAAGTGGCACAACTTGGGTGTACATATTCATAACTTCATCAACGTCTGTAGTAAAATTATATAAATTAATATAACATTATATCCTCATTAAAACTGAATATACTGGTATTCCTTGTTGTTGTTTCAATGTCTTTTATTTTTTTTATTTTAAAATTGCTCACAGAACTGGCAATGTCGATTTCAGAGCTATTTTTTGGTTGCTTACTAAAATCAATGTTTTGTAGATTGTTTGTAAACATAATGAGGGGCTAAATTTTTTTTGTTTTATATTTTTTAAAATAATTTTTTTTTAAAGACCAAATTAAATAGAATTACAATTTATATTTTATACATTTTAAGGAGTTATATAAAAACTTATCACAAATTTTAAACTATTTAAAAGAAAACAAAGTGTTATAAACAATTAATTGCTGATATAAATCAAGTACATTAAATTTATCCTTAAAACTCATATCGATACAAAAAAAATTGATAAAAATAAATATAAAACTTATTTTTAAGCTTATTATTGATCATTAAGCTATATTTTAACATGTTGATTTTTAAATTTTTATGGGTAAAAAAATTAATTCTTATTCTTATATAATAGGGAGATTTATAAATTTTTTAAAATTATTGATTTTTGTTTTTTTTATTGCTAAATAAAAGTAAAAAGCTATTAATAATGAAATTCGTAAATTTGATAAAATTGATTATAAAAGTAATTAATACAATGCATCTATAAGAATTATAATAAGAAAAACTAGTCAAAACTATATCAGATGTCAATTACACGATTCAATATTTTTAATTTAAGGGTGACGCGATTTTCTATAAATTGCGTATTTAAATAAGAATTTTGATGGATAAAAATTAAAATTATTTTTAGTATGTCAAAATAAACAAAAATTTAATTTGGTAAGTGCAAATAAAATATTTATTACACCTTATGATTAATTGATTATTTAAATAGATTTGCTTCGAATAAACCCATGTTATATTTTTTTATATTTTTCAGTTTAATATGAAGCACTATTCCTAATAAAAAAATGATCACTTTAGAACTAAAAGATAACGAAAATTTACTACTTTCAAAAAACGACAATTTTTTTTCAAAAAGTGAAAAATTTACTAATTGGAAATTTTCTAGAACAGCAAACGTTAAAAAATATTCAAAATCTGATTTTGAAATGTTTTTGTCGATAGTAAATGCTACTTTTAACGAAACATTAACCACTAATCAATTTTTAATAATTCTTGATATATTTGATTTTTTAGAGATAGAAACTAAAGAGATTGATGACAATTTTTATAACAATTTTTTTGAACGTCTTGCAAGTATTTGGATTGAAAGTGTTTCATTTTGGAATATAATTGTTGAAAAAGATAGTGTTATTAGATTTGCAGCTTATCGAACTTATTTGAAAAAATTGCTTAAAAAGAGTTGTGAACTAGTACCGTCAATTTCATATTCGAATTTAAATTCAGAAGGTCTCTACATACAACTTAATGAAAGAAAATCTCCAAATACATTGCATTTACATAATTATAATGATACAGACACCTTTATGAAATTAACAGATTTCAATCACGATAATATGATAATTTTATTTTGGTATTGTAGGATACTCAATTTAAATTCTTTAACTTTAGTTGGTGAAAAAATTGATGTTCTTATTTTTGATTCTTTTAATTTGAAAGATAATTGCCATATTTCTTATATAATTACTGAATTAACACACAATTTTAAATCTATTGATAAACTCATAATAAATAATATGCCTATCAAATCAGAAGAAATTAAATATATTTCTACATTAGAAAATCTATTAGAATTGACCTTGATAAACAAAGAGAGTTTAAAATTAGATTTATCAATTTTAATCAACCTTAGAAAGTTGACTAAATTGCATCTCGGTGGATTTATTTTAGATGATACAGAATTAATTCTAATTTCTTGCCTTTTTAATCTACAATGCTTAAACCTAAATTTATGTTGTATTTGCAGTGATTTTATAAATATTTCATCAAATGTTTTTAATAGATTATCTATAAGAGGGTGTTATATACGGTTATGGCCCAAAATGCCCATTTTTTAAAAATTTTATTACCCCAAAATATACAAACACAAAAAATAAAATAAAGTTAAGTTTTTAATTGAACCTCTTAATCCTTGAATTAATTCTTATAATGTAATTAATCGTAAATTATACAATTCCCATAATCTTTCGATTTTTTTTCTTTTTTTTAATTGACCACCAAATACTAATCTATTTAATTCAATTTCATTTAAAATTTGGATTTCTTTGATAGCATACAATACTTCTAAAAAACTTACCTTTGTTTTACTTATAAATTTATTTAGCTTGCTATGAAATCCCTCAGCAGCATTATTTGTTCTTCCTCGTAAGACTCCATAGTGAGACCATACTTCTCTACTATACAATGGCCTTAAATTGCACAGCCAATTTCTTTCTATATAGTCAATTGAAATCTTCTAAATTTGAATCATAATCATTATAAAGGTCTTTAATTATAGACCAAGATCGATTTATGTCTTCAGCAGGAAATAAAGCTATCGCTGTTATAGTTTCAAAAAAATTTGCAAAATTGCCATTTGTGTGATATAATCTAACAAGTCCTAAACTTTGTATACGTCTCCAGATTGCTTGTAAAAAATGAA
The DNA here is from genome assembly GCA_963971525.1 of Cephus spinipes. Lineage (NCBI taxonomy): Eukaryota > Metazoa > Arthropoda > Insecta > Hymenoptera > Cephidae > Cephus > Cephus spinipes. Next base: position 14,219 of record CAXASG010000060.1, read on the forward strand.
AAAAAACAACCTGTTATCCGAGCTTCAGGAAAACATATCCTTATTGCATTAAATGAAGCACAATCAAAATCTATTTGTATAATTTGTGGATTGAATGATATATGGCGAGCAGCAAGAGAAGATTTTAACATATTAAAGACATTTATATAAGTTTCCTCAGTTTTATCTGATAAAAAACAATATATCAAAGGAAAACTTTGACCATTGAATTCTCCATGTATAATATATACTTGATAAAAACTAGTTGAAGAAGACTTAAAAGTCCCATCCATAAAAATCTTCAATTGCCTAGCTCCTGTAAATCTTCTTAAAAATCTACATCAAATACAATCAGCTTCTTATCCCCATCTAGCTCTCTATTTAGCAGACAATTTCTACCATTTGGTAAATTAAATTCACTAATATCAAAATTAGCTGAATCTAAAATACCGGTAAAGGGCATATGCTCAGACTTACATCTATAAATCAAAGTCTTAAGACTATCGAAGGAAGCGATTCGGCTGACAGTGTCAGTTCCAAACCCATATGTATCACAAAGACTTCTAACGGCTCCATTATAAAGTTGATTAGCTGATGTAAAGGGAGAATTTATCAAACTTCTCATTATGCTATCCTTTATTTGAGACTTAAGAACATTATTAAAGTCTGTTGAGTGCATATGCTCTCCACTTGTTTTAATAAGTTCACCGTTAGAAGTAACAGCTCTGGAATTGCAACGTGCATTACTACACTTCCATTAACTGTTACCATTGGCTCCAGTACTCTTATGTCTACAAATAAAATCATTTATAACTGGTACTTGATTTCCCTTCTGTCCGTTCATCCAAAAAAATACTCATATTGGGGTAATAAAAATTTTTAAAAAATGGGCATTTTGGGAATCCACGATTTTTGTAAAGTCGATTTTATTAATTGAATTTATGTAAATAGAATTTAAATTTTAGTTTTTGTTATAAATTCTAATATTATAAAAAAAAAACGAAATGTTCAGTTTTTGATATTATTTCATAATATCAACTTTATTGCCATTAACTCCTAGACTTGGTAATGATGATAGTAATTATTTTTGGACTGAATCTAAGTTTATCAATACTAAATATGTGATGATTATATTTTTAAATATTTATTATTGTTGTTACTATTCTAATCTATTCTTGCTTGAAATATTATTTATATTTTAATAATATTAAATGAAGGATTTTAAAATTTTTTCTAAGGAATTTACTAGTACTTTCAATTATTAAAAGTTGCTGTCATAAAAAATTAATTTTTAGTATATTCCAATTATTTATAAAGCAACATATATGATGATTAAATTGCAAAAGTTAAAAGGTTTTTTTATTTTAAAAGTTACTTTCATGTTTGTCAAATAATTATCGATCACTCATATTATAACCCAAAATAGTGGTCTTTATAACATGACATAAAAAAGTGTATCACAAAAATATATTACTCTAAGTGTTTTCTAAAGTATATTTTGATTTATATCGTATATATAAAATGTATCTTGTATATGTTGTTACATATTATATTTTTCGGAAAATTAGTTTTTGTCTGATTGTCTAATAAATGAGTAAGAATTGGTATTAATAAAAAATTGCTTAATTTTCTTTTAGTAATATTTTATTGTTATATTGACATTTTAGTATCTTAATATTTTTCTTTTTTCTACATCCTCTATTGCAGATTATTAATCTATAAATAAAAAATTTATGTCGAAGTATTTATAACAATATTTGACAAAACAAATGATTTTAAAAAATATTAATATTGTTTTATTATTGTAATTGTATTATAAATTATTTAAATATTTTATATATATTTAAATACTACCCTAATTAGTTATGTTTTTAACTTTTTAATATGTAATAAGATACCATATTCCTACATAATAATTTAAAATATTTTTTATAACATTTCCATCTTCTTAATATTAGATATTATATTCTATCTTGTTTAACATTATAAAAATATTTTTTTGTCGTTAAATTATATTTTAATATTACTAATAGTATCTGTAGAATTTTGTTTTTTTTGTAAATTTATTATTTTGATATTTTGTAATTAGACTTTTTTCTCTTTCTATTCCTGTTATATATTTTTTAAATTTATTCTATCATTACATAATTTTTATCTAAAAGATATTTTAATAAATATTAATATTTATTTCATTGAATTTCATCCCTTAAATATTTAAATAATTTAGTACATTACCACAATTGTTAAAAAAATTTTATAATTATTAAATATTAAGTTATTTATTTTAAATGATTTTTGTTTCCTATTATATTTTAAGTGATCTTTATTAACTTTTTAATTTATTTAAGATTATATATACCTTATAAAATGTTATTCATATGTTTAAATTGAATTTTTTATTAAATATTTACCCATCATAATTGAATTCATAAAAAATGAAATATAAAGGGGGTGATGTATTATGATATCTTTATGTATTTATATATAGAGATGATATAAATTTATAATGTAATTATAACAGATCAAAAATCTAAATATACATAAGAGATATTTAGGCTCTAAAAATCTATCTTCTCCTAAATAGTCTCATGTGTAAAAACAATTCCAAATTTTACATATTGGCATTAATAAAGTTATACACATGTAAAATTCTTTATGAAAGAAGATAACTGTTTTTCTAAAAATATCATCACATTACTTACTACCAGCCAAAATTTACAAAAAAAATTTAAAAGTTTTCATATTTATAGATGGATGCTAGTTACTTTTTTTGTGTCATTTTGTAGATGTATATGCAAATGTTGAAATCACTTCTTATTATATCAAAATTATATAGATCCTAAATTTTATCTTTTTATGATGTTATTAAACAATAATTTTTTTCTTTAAAATATATATAATATTGATTTGATGTATTTCTTTTTTTTTAACAAAACTAGGTATATATTTTATATTATTAAATTGATGTGTAGAAGATATTTTATAACATTTTTATTCGTTGATATATTGTCTTGTATTAAATATATCTAAACTTTTTATTCCTTATTATAAGAAAAAATAAATCAATACTTACATAAATTCTAATTATTTTAAAATTGATTTCATAAATTTTCTTCTATTAAACATTCCATCCACAAAAAAATTATTTTAAATTTTAAAATATCAAAAATAGTCTTATTCATATAATTTCAGTTTCATATAAATTTTTAGATCTTTAACTTTTTTCTAATAGTAGAATAAATGTATTTTTTAGTAAATAAAAAAATATATTTTTTTTTAGCTTACCTTTGAATTTATATTTATAAAGCAACAAAAATGTACTACTTATATTATAATACAACATAATTTTACAATCTATATAGAAATTAAAAAAATCATATATAGTAGATAAAAATAAAATTACAAAAAAAATAGTTATACTATACATATAAAAGAGAGAATAATTCTAGAAAAAAAAAGCATTATAAAATCTCATGAATGATTAAGTAAAAATTATGATTTTTATAAAAATACTGTTAAAACAGAAATTAGGATTTTTACAAAACAAATTTTTTATTCAATAATTAAAAAAATTTATCATTACACTAAACTGTTAAATATCAACTTTTAAGACTAGATAAATTATTTTTGATTTTACTATATAAACTGTGAAAATATAATTTTTAACTTGAGAATTTTATTGATTAGAACTTTTTTAAATTCTTTCTAAATTTTTCAATTCCATCTCTTAGGGGTTAAATTTGTATGCTTTTAATGTATTAATTACTTTATATCTATACTTAAGAAATATGATTTTAATACTACAAATGTTAATTAGTATTATCACTTTAGATATATGTTAGATCATAATTATTTGATCAGTATATTAAACATTAGAGTTTATAAATTTTTAAACAAATCTCTTCATCATGTCGTATATATCCGACAATTGTTCAACTATAATCTTTTATATTAAATATAAATATAAGCTAAGTTTTGATATGTTATCTATTTTATATTATGCTTATCTATGATATTAAGATTTAATATTTTTCTTCATAAATAGACCATTGTTGTATTTTGTTTATAGAATATGAAAATATATTTTTCTAATTAAATTGTAGTATAATTATAAATACTCATTTTTATATAATGAACTTTATTTTTTATAATTTAGTAATTTCGTATTTATATTTCTTAACATTTTAAATAAAATTTTTACCTATCTAGTATAATGTCAATATTTTGTAAAAAAAATTTTTATTTTATATTACATATATATCTCTTTTCGAACTTCTGATATTTTTTTTTATTTATTAGTTTTAATTTAGACATGATATTTTAATACATTATAATATAGTTAGTCAGTATAATGTTTAAAATATTTATTACAATTTTTTCAACCCTGATTATAAATTTTTTTGAATTTAATAATTATCTTAAATCAATATTATGTATTAATATAAATATTATAATAAGAAAATAGTTTGTTAATATAAAAATTTTTATTTTTTAACCCTCAAAAAAATCATACTCGGACTGATGAGCAGTGCGAAACAGGGGGGTGATGTACCCTGTTTCCTATGAGTATTTCGGTGATTTTTATAGAGACAATGTAGATAAATAAGGTAAACTAACCAGTTATGCCGACCTAACCCACGATTACCTAACCTACTTGAAAAGTTACTCTTGAAAAAAGTTACCCTTATAGGAACTTAACTTACTTTTGAAAGAACTTAACTTAGTCAAAGACCTCAAAAAACTTAACTCAAAAAAAGAGTTGCAGAGTTTAACTTTAACGTATTTTTAGAAAAAGAACTAAAAGAGCTAAACTAAGCAAAGACCCTTACGAAACTTAAAAGAGACTTGCCTAGTAAAAAGTCAAGAAAACTCTAACTTTACTCAAAAAGACTGTAAAAACATTAACCTTACTTTAAGAGTAAACCTTTGTTAACTAGTAAAAAAAACTACCATACCATACCCTACCTAGCTACAGCAAAAGACTCCTTTACTACAATATAGATTTAATAGTCGATATTTAGTCTTTAGACCTTAACTAATTTTAAGTTTAAATAATCAGGAAATTTTGAGATTGTATATATAATTGATTAAGTTTATAGATAAAAAATTCAACTATTTACAAATATATATTTGCGTATAAGCAATATTTAATAAAATAATCAATTTCTTATATGTTAACCTAAACAAAAATTCCAATAAATTATTAATGTATAACTGTATAAGCTACTGCTGAATAAAAATTTTTATAATTTAATTTTCTTATATATTCATTCTTATCTAAACAATATTTTTTAAATATAAAACCTGTTAATTCACAATTAATAGAAAAATATAAGAATAGAATGAAATCATATAAGTGTTATAAATAGATATCATTTAAAAAGATTCATTTTAGTTTATTGTAAAATATATTTGTGCTACATACAGAAGCGGGCAAAAAAATTACACATACCTAAAAACTAGCTGTATAAATATATTAAATATTTAAAAGTATTTATTACTACTTATTTATATAAATTAAATTACAAGATACAATTATATACGAGATTGTTAATTTTTTATTGTTAAAAGCTTGAATAATATAAATTAGATGGTCAAAAAAATGCATTATATAATTTAATAAGAACTACTCTGCAACGATTATTCATTGATCTTACTAATTTTTCACTTTTACTTTTGTCTATTTTATTCTACTCATCTATTACAAATAACTTCAATTCATCCATATTTTTTGTTTTCTATCAGCCAATTTTTCCTTTATAATTTTCCACAAATTCTATATTGAATTTAAATCTGGTGATTGAGCAGACCATTCAAGTAAATTAATGTTTTTCTAATATTTCCATTGCTTAATAAACTTACTGGTATACTTAGGATCATTGTCCTGTTGAAAAATGATATCTCCTAAATTTAATTTTACTGCAGAAGCGATAAGATTTGTATCGAGAATTTTCCCATATTCGTATTTATCCATAATACTATCAATAATATGTATATTACCAACACCGCTTGATAAAAATGAGGCCCATACCATTATAGTACCTCCTCCAAATTTAACTGTTGTAATAGTATATTTTTTGTCATATCATTTGTTGTTTTTTTTACGGACATAACGTCTACTATATAAGCCTATTAAGTTTTTCTTCGTTTCATCGCTACATATAACTGTATTTTAGTTACTATCTGAATTTGAATCATTGTCTTTTGCAAATTTTAATCTAGCATCAATATTCTTTTTTGAAAGCAAAGGTTTTTTGCAGACTACCCTACTCATAAGACCTATTTTACAGAGTTCTTGCCTTATTGTTCTTTCTATAACTTATTTTTTCTTTACTCTTTGCAATTCTATAGAAATCTCAGAACTACTAATCTTTGGATCTTTATTTATATTTTGATTAAAGAAATATTTATGTCTTTCCGATTCTAAAATCCTTTCACAATTACTTGTTTCAGCAAGTTTTTTACAATCCTAGAAATTGTAGACACATGTATATTGTATTTTAAAGCTATATCTTTTCTTGATAAATTATTTTCTAGATATACTTTAATCTCATCTTTTTCCTGAAATGAAAGTTTTCTTGGCATAAGTAACTTATTTTAAATGTTTATATATAAAAAAAATTTAAATTTGCCTGACATTTTCCCTCCAAATTTTTCTGTGCTTTTTTTTAACCGTTCGTTTTTGTATTAATATTATATTAAACATCATTTTTCTTTTTAATAAAACAAATTCATAATGTTGTTCATATAATAATTACCAACCAATTTGATGTTTTTAATTACTTCTAAACCACTGAAATTACTATAAATTTGAATGTGCAAGTTTTTTGACCGCCACTGTACATATAATTTTAATATTTTTTGTAAAACTTAATTATTTTAATCAAATTATTTTTATAGTTTATTAATTAAATTAAGTCATTTATTATTTTGATAAAATTTTTTTTTAATTCTATGTTTTTTTTAATTATAACTTTTGATTTCATTGTAATATAAAAAATTGCAAATATATAATATTAATATCTATAATATAATTACTTCTTATATTGTCATTGTATTCTGTACTTAGTATTGATGATTTAAATATCTAGCTCAATTAATAATTATCACGTTTTAATTAGAATTTCGTTCATATATACTAAGATCTGATCATATTTATTTATTGATAATAATTTGCTTAAAATTTTTTATGTGTTTGTTTTTTTAGGCATTAGTAAATTATTGATTATATGTTATCATAATAGTGTAGAATGATATAATTTACAATACTTTTATAATGACATTTAAAACTTATGAAAAAATAAATAAAACATGTTATGATGTTTTTAAGTCATTTATATAATAACAAGTATACTCATTAGTTATAAAAACATGAATCGTACAATTTTTTACACATACTAAAGTTTTATTCTATATGTGTTATAATATATAAAGATCATGATAAATTTATTGCAAAAAAAATAATATATTTGTCAGGGATCAGAGCTATCATCATCATAGGTTTTTCAACAAATGTTCACGCCTCATTATACAGTCATTATATTTTTATAAATTACATTTATGGATGATATACCTTTGACTTTATAAATTCAAATCAAATTTATTAACTTTATGATCTTTTTTATTTTTATGTATTCATTTAATGACTTATATTATGTATAACTTAGAATACAAATTACTGTTGATAAAGCTTTATGATTAGTAAGAAAAAAAAATCAAATATTTATATTGACGAGCCCGAAACAATTGAAACATATTTTAAATATGTACATTAACTTAGATATTTGAAAAACGTTACAATATATTACATATTTTATGAACTTAAAATTCAATACTATGTCATTCTGATAGTTTTTTAACTAAGATTATATCATCGACTTCATATTAAAATTTCTTTAATTTATTATTTTTATAAATATTACTTTGTAATTTAGTTTAGAATTAAAAATAATAAGTTTTTATTTGTTTTTATTTCTTAGTTGTTCTTTTTTGCAATAATCTAAATATTTATTGATTTAAAATTATTAATTGATAACGGTAAAATTATCTATATACTTAAATGGTTCTTATTAAAAAATAGAGTGAAAAATAATTATGTCCTAGAAAACATTTAAGATATTTTTTAGGTTAGGTAGGTTAATTATATTCTCTATAAATAAACGATTGTTAAATATTTTTCTGTAAATTTTCCTTATATAATTTATAAAAATCTATCTAATTTAAACATATAATACAAATCTAGTATAAGGATTTTTTCATGTAAATCATTATTTACATTTTTAAAATTAGACATTGTAGAAGATTTGTATAAAGATATTGTTAATTTTGATGTTATTTTATAAATTTAAAATTTGATTTATTTGATAGATAAAAGAGAATGTCAATAATGATAATTTAAAACAATAAACTTAATCTTTCTCAAATACCAAGTTATATTTAAACAATATAAGTCAATATTTAGAATAGTACCAAAAGTTATTGTTTTACATGTGTGACTATAAAATGATACTAAAAGTATTCAAAATCAAAATATTTTATAACTATTAATAACATCTATTTTTAAACATGAAAATAAATTTTATCATATTCTTATTTTTTCACAATAATAAATTTAAATATAAAATGAAATAACTTCATTATGATTAGATTTTAAGAAATTTATTAGTGTATTTTCTTGTAAATCAATTCTATCATCACAAATTATAATTAACTAAAAAATTATTATAGATATATTAGGGAAAATTTTATGTTAATTTATTACAACAGTAATTATTATCATTTTTAATTATATCAGTGTCTAGTATCCATTAAAAAGATTAAAAAAATATAATGATTAGATGTATAAATATTTGGTATAGATATATTAATAATTTTTAAAACATTTCAAATTCATATCTAATTAAAAACTCTTTCTTTGCACGCGATCTTACAAAAATATAATTTGATTTATCAAAAGATTTAAAATTTTCAACAATATAAATAATCATGTAACAACTATGTAAAGTTGATTAAAAATGTTAGTATAACTATTTACATAAAAAAGTCAGACCTGTTTTTTGTTCAAAAATTTAGGCTATATCTTTCTATAATGTTTTTATTATAAAAGTATATTATAAGTTACTAAATACATAGATAATTATTCTATTTATTTTTTATACTAAAAAATATTATTCTGTTTCAAAGAATTTCGTATTGATAAACTTTTCTTGTAATTTGTAAATCAACATTAAGTTATTTAATAATTTTTATCTGTTAATTTTTTAATAGTTAATTAATTTATTTGTATATTATATTAATTTAATTTTTCTATGTGTTTACTATATTAAACTCTATTTATTAATTTTAGACCCTTGAAGAAGTAAAATTTATCATGACCTAGTCTATAATTTGCTCTAAAGAAAAAGTAGATAAGTTCTAAAATCATTATAATATTTATAGGTATGGAAAATGTCTTATAATACAAGTATATTTTTATAAATTTAAATATCAGTATCTTTAATGATATAGATAGCTTTTAGAACATTTAATAAAGAGTTTTATTTTTTTACCCCTTAATAAAAAAATTTGTAAATTACTGAAGTTCAATATTTGCTTTTAATTTTTACTATAATTTACTTCGTATTATTAAGATATTTTTAACTAGTAAGACAGATAAGGTATGTATTATTTATAAGCTCAAATCAAACATATTAATTTATAAAAGAGCACATAAATTGTAATAAATTTAAAATTTTAATTGACTATTATGGTCTGATTTTTTTGTTTCATGTTTTTTTAATTTCTACTTATATAATTAATTATGGTTTTAAATTGTTAAAATGAATATCCTTAATATATATTAGTTATTTATATCAAATAAATACTAAAAAAATTCATTTTACTATTATTTATAATATGTCGTTTTTATATATTTAATAAGGAAAATAAAGTAGTAATATATCACAAATTTTTGTTTTATAAGTGTTTTTATTTACAAAGTTTAGATTTGTATATTTTAAATTTTTTAACCCTTAAATATTATATTAGATCTAAATCCATTGTAATAAGGCCTTATAACAAATTGCCTCTGTTTTAAAAAAAAGCTTACAAACATATGGCCTCCGTTTTGAAAAAAAGGCTTACAAACATATTGCCTCCGTTTTGAAAATTTTTACCGATCCAAATTTTAAAATTTAAAACTCCTTACATACAAAATACTTTTTATTTACATAAATAGTGAATACAAGGAAATAAATAGAACAGAAAGCGACATTACTATTGATGGAACTACTGCAGTATGTTTTTTTTTATCTGTTAGACCTAAACTTATTAATATATATAATAGTAAAGTAGAAATAATGGAGGTCAACATTAAAGAATAGAATAAAAATTTTTGACCTTCAGTGTGTTCAATTGATTTAAAATCAGAGTCAAGTGTTTTATATTCTGCAATAGCATCTGATATGTCGGAAAATATAATATCTCCAGTTTCACGCTTAGAAATTGTATGTTTTTTTCTTTCTGGGTCATATTTATAGACAAAATCTGTCACATCTAGAAAATATTTTTCTATGCATTTGTCTTTATCTAAATTCGTGTTTTCTTCTTTTTCAACTATAAGGCTCTCCTCGGAAGAATCCGAATGCATGCTTTTAGATTCTAAATCGATATTTAATATTAATTTAAACTCTTCGATTTGTGATTGAAAATTTGGATTAGCACATTTTCTATTCGTTGCTATAACTTCTTGTAAAAAATATTCGATACATCCTGGTATATCTCTACAACCATCTCTTAAATCAAAAATATTACACAATAGACCATCAAAATGATCTTCCGACTTACAAAGATCACGCAATCCGTCTTTGATTCGTTCAACAGAATTAAAAATTATGTTAAAAACTTCACTTGGTAGCAAATCTTTGTTCTCAATATTCATAAATTTATTTTCCATAACTCTTTTTTTCAAAAAATCGCAATCATTGTATCGATAATCATACCATAGTTCTTCCCTATCATGGGTTTTACACCATGAATTGATATTTGAACCTAAAAAAGATAAATTTAAACAATCTCTATTGCAGTTACACATTTTCCGTGTCATATGAATCAAGCATTTTGGAATTTTTTTCAATAATATATCAAAAGGGTCTTTTTCTTTTTCATCTACAAGATCAAGATCATAACACTTTTCAGTTGATTTTTTCATCTCTTCATCTCTCCATTTTTCAAATTCAACTAATTCTTTGCTTCTTTCATTATTTTTCGGAAAACTCATATTTAATTAAATTTTTTTTGCTTTTATAAGTGTGGTATTAATTACCACATGAAAAATTTTAATATTTTTATGTTTTTGAAAATTGAATTTTCTAGAATAATTTTTATATAAATTATTTTTTCTTAAAGAAGGGATGGAAAATTCTAATAATTCAAATTACACCACATATTCCCACACGGGCACTCACAGGAGTAACAATAAAATATTAAATAAAAAAAGATCTAATTTTAAACGAGATTGGTCTTCAGGAGCGTGCATTGTTGAGAACTACTTAAGTTCCGGTCGCCTACCTGCTAATACCGCCACAATAAGTTAAATAAAACCTAATTTAAATATCAATTTAATTACATAATCAAATTGAATTTAATATTTTCAAAAAAAACTTGCGAGTTTATTTTTTAAGTAAAACTTGATCGTTTTTTATAAACTTTAAAAAACTTTAAATGTACTTCAAATATTAATTTATGCAAGATAAATTAGATTTTTTAATTTTCAAAAAAAGTTATTAAATTTAATTTAAGAGAGTAAATTAAATCGTAAAAATATTTAATAAAAATACAAATTATGTTTTATCAATACATAATAATAAAGTAACTTTCTTTTAGTATCTAGTCAAATATTTTTTGTTTTACTTCTAGTAATTCATTTAAAATATGGTTTACATCATTTATATCGATTATAATAAAAATCATCTATTTGTCAAAGATACTTAAATTAAATTATTTATTTATTTATAAAGCACTTTACTATTATTAATTATTTTTGCAAAAGATTGGGTTGGTCTCACTTTGCACGCTAGTTGGGCACATCGCTGTAGCTCTACTCTCGTCACCAGGTCCATCAGAGTCTTCTGTCTTCCTATAGCCTAAAGAAATGCTTAAAGTGTCATCTTCAAGACTATAGATTGGATGTAAGCCTCGATGTTGTCTGGGATCTCCAATCTTCTTCTGTGTAGTTCATGGTAATTGGTGACTACTCCATCCCAAGTTAATACATATGGTATAATATGTGCCTTAAACCCATGTAACAGTGCCATTTCATTCGCAAGGATATCATATTTTCTTTTTTTCTCACTTTCAACCTGTTGTAGGTTTTCTAGTGATTTTATTCCAATTTCTATTATCAATATCTCCTTCTTTATCTTATCTATTACAATTAGATCAGGTCTGTTATGCTTAAATTTTATATCCGTTTTGACAAATGTGTCGACCCGAATCTCTACCCATTTACTCGTAATAATTTCCTGTACTGAATGGCTTCTCAACTTTTTCCTTGGCGTTAAGTTGTATTTATTGCAGAATATGAGGTGAATGCATTTAAGGACTTCATTGTGTCTTTGCACATAGTCGCTTTCCAACATTTTCTCGCATCTGGAGGCAAGATGATCCACTGTTTTATTTGCCTCTCCACAATGTGGGCATTTTTCTTTAACTCCAAAAGCAAAATTTTATAATATTTATATTTAAATATATTTGGTATGCCTTTAGTAACGCTATATCTGTCAATGTTTTAACTAAATCTGTTATTTATTAAATCAAAATGCTTGTTCAGTATTTTTGACTATTTTTTTGAATATTAAAAATTGTTTTTTTCTATTCTATTAAAATTCTTTCACCTTAAAATTAACATAAATCAATCTAGAAAGCACTTCTCACAATTAAATTTAAATTAGATCTTAATGAAATTTTAACCAAACATTGTCTAAATTTTATTGTCGATAAATCAATCTTTTGTTGAGATGAATACATGTGTCTTGTATTATCATGTTAAATAAACATTTGTATTTTTTACTCATACAGATATAAATTTAAGCAATTATAATTTTATATAATATTAATACGGTAAATTTTTCTATCTAAGAATGATATTTATAATATTAGACTATAATTTAAGCAATACTATCATAGATTTAAACCACTAATAGACTTTTAAATATAAACGAAATTATAAGATTTAAATCTAATTTAAAAAATTTTAACCATCTGGGCTATCTAAATTAATTTTTTTCTACATTTAAAATTTCTTTCTTTAAGTCATATCCTATTTTGATAGTTACTAAAGTATAATAACAGTTTTTAAAAAAACTTTGATAATTCAGTGCTGCGTTTAGACTTTCATCTAATCAACCTTTCTATCTTCTATATATTTTCAATATTGTTTTCGTGCATAATAATGTTAAATCGATATTTTTAGATCGACTGTTTTTGTTCGTTTTAAGAGTAAAAATTTTATATTTAATCTTCAATGAAGTTTTTTAGGTCTTTAAAAAGACTTTTTTATTTTAGTCAAAGGATCCTCAAGAAATTTATATATAACTTCTCTTGACTTCTTGATATATTGACTAATTTTAGAAATTATTCTTTTTTACTTATAAAAACAATAACACTGCTTTTATTATGTATTTAAACAGGACTTGTTATGTAGGGATTAGAAAGTTACCTTTTATAATTTGTAAAGAAAAATTTTAGGCCAATAAATAAATTTCGCAGATTTTCCTTCACCTATATTAAAAAAATCATAAATTCTTATTTTAATTATAGTTTTTTATGATTTTATTTGTGACTTAGCCTATATGTAGTTTAGGTGGATCGGAGTTAGTTACAGTTTTTGAAATTTTTAAAAAAAAATTTAAGAGCCCTTCATGGTGCGGAAATCTCAAAAAGAAATTATTTCAATTGATGAAATTTACAATGAAATAGACATTTTGAATATTTATTTTACAGAAAGATTTATCAGGAACATTTTTGAAAGCAAAGAATCTGCAAATATTTTTCTGGCAAAGCTATCTATAATACCAAGAAATCAGAAATGTTTTCTTTGTTCAAATCATCCTTATCTTTATTATGTGAAATCTTTACGTCATATTGATGGATTTATATTGCAATGTAAAAGACCTTGTACTTTTTAAGTATCTATTAGGTATAGAAGTTTTTATGAAAAATGTAGGATTAGTTTTGAAAGTATTTTCTTTATTATCTTAAAATATTTAAAAGATGACACGTTTAATGATATGGAATACGAATTACATTGTGATCCCAAGACTGTGAGCAAATGGACTGATTTGTTGGGAGAAGCCATTTGCCATTTTTTAAGTACTAACAGAGAGCGTGTCGGTGGTCTAAATGAAGATGGATCAAGAAAGATAGTAGAAATCGACGAAAGTTTATTTTTTAAACGAAAGTATAATCGAGGTAGATTAAGTAATGATTAATGGTATGTGGGAGGTATTAAGAGAGGAACACGAAAGTGTTTTATTATCCCCGTAGAGAATCGAAATGCTGGTAATATGACTCACCTCATTCTTAAAAACGTAAATCAAGGCTTTTTAATTATAACTGATAAATGTAGGGCTTATGAAAAAGCTTTAAGTTTAATGCCTCAAATGGAACACAAAAATATAAATCATAGTACTAATTTTGATGATCCGCTTGATGTGACGATTCATAACCAAAATATTGAAGGGTTATGGTCTCGTTCGAATTATTATCTAAGAAAAAGGAGTGATATTTAGTTGAGATTCAGTCTGAGTATTTGATACAATTCGTGTGGGAGTATTGTCTACCTAAACGAGAAAAAATTAATAATATTTTAATTCTTTTACAATATTTTTAACTTTATTTTTTTAAAATTTTAAAAAACAGTAACTAATTTCGATTCACCGTAGTTTGTGTCGACTATTATTTTTATACGTAAAAGTTTTGTTTTTTAAAAATAAGGTTTCTTATTTTATTAAATTTGATTGAATTAAAAAACTTTTGTAACTTTACAAAAAATACATAATTCATATAAACTTTAATCGATAAATTACTAAAAGATGTCATTTATGAATAGTTTTTAATAAATTTATTATATTATTGTATAAAAAAATACAATGAAGAAATAAATTTAAAATATAAAAGATGTAATTTTCACTTATAATTAGTAATCAAAAATTTCAAGAAAATAATAATAATCGATGCTAAAACATAGATTTCAGACGAAAAACATAAGATATTGTATAAATCTTTAATAGAACATAACGAATTTGTCAAAGGCTAACAAGAAATTAAATTAGGGGTGACATGTCTTGACTATACCTTCAAAAGTTAATTTTAATTTTTGGGTCTTAATTTAATGTAAATACACGTGCTTTCTTTAAGGTACGAAATATTATGAAAAACAATGTAGAAGTAACTTTATAAGTATTTTAATTTTGAAAGAAAAAAATTTAAATAGTATTCTTTTACAAAACCTTTACTATTAAAACTAGTTCTTAATTTTTTTTTAAAAGAGAAATATAACAACCCTAAAATTTAAAATGAAAAACATAAATAATCATAATAAAGATTCATTATGGAAAAGAATTATTAAACTAATGGATGAAATTATATTCGATATACAGCAAACAGATATCTTACAATTGATATTGTTTAGAATTAATACACTTTTACCTGTATATTCCGAAGATTTTAAAATTGTTGTGTGTTTAAATGATAAATCGGATAATGAATCGAACTCTATCTACAATAAAATGAAAAACTGTCCAATCATATGTGATTGTGAAAAGATCATATTTTTTAGGACTATATTATCACTTTTCGATAATTATTCTAAAAAAATTACAGAGAAAAAATATAAAGCACTTACATTATTTGATGAAAAATGCAAATGCACACTTATTTATAATCCACCTGAATCAGAAAATCTATTTCTGTATGATTGGGGAATGGAAAGAAAACGTGCACGAATTAAACAACTTATGGAGTTTAATAAAAATATCATAGTTTCTTCTTTAGCAATAATTCGTGTTAAATATGTATTACATGGTCCTGATTATATAAGTCAATCAAATGAATTAACTGATAAACGAATTGATTGTTATCATGATTGTATCAAATCAAACAAATTTGTTGTACTTGTCAATACAGATTCAAATGATATCAATTCTGCTAATAATTTAATTAATGATATTTCTAGATGTTTGTAAATATATTTTCTTACAATAAAATTGTAGTGTAAATTAAAAATAATTCAGCTTAAAATTTAATTAAAAATACCTTTAATTTGAATTGATAATTTGTAAATATAAATCAATTACAATATTTGCATTAATAAAAATATTAAACAATCTAGTTTAATTAAATTAATCTATTAGTAATAAAGATTTAATTAAAATTGATAATTTATATGTTACAATAAATTGGAAATTCAATCATTTTATTTGTAGTTTAATTCTTAAAAAATTTAATATTGAAAATGTATAAAATCAATTATTAATAATCAAATATATAAATTAAATTTACAGTGTCCCCGTAATGGATGATATTACTGATATAAAATGTTTTTGTGGACAAAAATCAAATATTGAAAAACAACTTTCAACACAGCAGTTTTATCGATGGAGAGATATTGTAAACAAAGAGTACACTGAAGTTTGTAAATTTGTTGATAAACTTGATCAAGAAGATCAAATTCGTTTAAAAAATAATTTAAAAAATCTTCCTAAATGTCTTGTACATTTTACTAGAAAAGTTTGTAATTGTGATATGGCATGTGTAGCTGACAAATTTAGAATAACAAGTTTCGATCATACCTGTGAATATTTTGATCTTGAAAATTTGTATTTAGATGATGCATACAGAGATTGTAGTTTTCTAAAATATAAAGTTATTGATAATAATATTGTTATGAACAATGCTACTATATCTTTTTACGACCTCAGAGATGCAATATATTTTGATTCGAGTAAGTTATGTAACGATAAAAATCAATTAAACGCTTTACAATGTTCAGCTTATGATTTAAGAGATGAATGTAAAGATAAAGAAAATTGTATTTCCTTTTTAATGAATAAAAAACCGAAAAATGATTGTTCAAACGATGAATATCGTGATCAACTTGAATTTGTTTATAGAATAATAAATTTTCAAGAAAGATATATTCTTAAACAACGTTCTATAAGATCTTCTGATTATAATATAGAATTTTATATTGATTCAAATTTTCAAGATACAACGAATTCAACAAAGCTAAATTTGTCAGAAGAAAATTTTTTGACCACTAATCATGTCATTTTAGCTCCTATAATTTCAGGAATGATACTTTCTTTGAGTGGTTTGTTAATTTTAAATAATAAAAACAAAGAAAAAAAAATAAGTATTTGTGTATTTTTACTTGGTGGATTTTTATTTATTTATTCGTTATTTTTAGCATTACAATAAAATAATTTATTTTTAATCCAATAATTTTTCTCTTTACAATTTAAATATTATTCTGCTTTCATTTATGAAAACTATCTAAAATTTTAAAACTTTTGTATGTTAAGAACTTTTTAAATTATGTAAAGTTATATAAATATCGTATTTTTAATTTTTATTAATTTTAATAACAGCGTTTTTTTAAAATGGTCTTATCTGTTACAATAAAGTGTTAAAAAATTATTAAATTGTTTATTTTAATTTTTTAATGTATAATAACACAAAATTGAATCTAAATTAAATCGTTAGTTGATATATATCTTAAGATATTTTTTCATTAAGCTAAGTATTTAATTGATATATAAATTTAATACATCTGCATATGATTTTCGATGTAACGATTATATAATAATGTCTTAAAGGATATAACACATTATTAAATTTTGATTACAAATATATACATTCGATGTGTTCATGATTATTTAAATTACCTCAAATCTTTAAATGTTGTTTTTACTCATAAAAATTTAAATTTTTTAATGCTATTTTTAGTCTTTAGAATTTTCATAAAATTTATTGTCTGTATGAATTTAAAATGAAAAATTATATGATTTTTATGATGTTGTATATATACAGTTAACCTTGGATAATTAATATCCCAGGATATTCACCACTTTTACTTTTGTAAAATTAATAAAAGGTCTGAATTTTAAATCAGACCTTTGCCTTTTAATATTTTAGCACAATTTCTGATAATCTGTTTTTAGTTATTTAAAAATGTCTTTATTGTGGTAGTGTATTTATCGTTAAATCAACATTTCCAATTATCTTGAATAAGGAAAAACATCCTCGTGCGAGCATTGCTAATTTTAAAATTGTTTAAATTCTGCACTCAATCAAAACATAGGAAAAATCACTTGAAGAAATATTTTTAGGATAAAATTCGGTAAAATAAGATTATCTCGGGTTTTTAAAAAAAAATATTTTTTGCCCTAAAAAATTTATTAAAATTAATAATATTGCAACAAAATTAGTAAATAATTAAATCTTTCATGTTTTGGTAATCTATATTTCCATATAAATTGAATTAAATATTCAGACTGTTTTTCTAGTAATATTCCACGGCGTTTTCTGGGGTAATATTTAGACCTGGACCATAATCCTTTGATACTTTGAGAATGAATCGACAAAATTTATACTATGATAGTAGTTTGATATATCATTTGTGGCATTGTAGAAATTGCTTCTGTATAAGCACGCCATTGATCGGTAATTATGTTTGTGCCCGGAAGTACGTTTTCGATTATGACTCTAGACATTGTTTCAGCATTTCTATTTAAAACAGGAACAATAAAACATTTTCTAAAAATTATTTCAAATAAGCCAACATACCACTGTTCATTTTGTATATTTCCTCGGTTATATTTTCTATTGAAAAATAAACTTTCGTCTATTTCAACTACTTTTCTACTGCCGTCAGTGTTAATTCCTCCAAGTCTCCCGTTATTATTAAAAACAAAATCGCATATTATTTCACGAGCAAGGTCGGTAAGTAAACCTACGTTACCAGAATCTCTATTTGTCTCATAAGCAATGTCATTGAATGTTTCATTTTTAATATACTTATAAAAAATTACAAATAGATCTTTATATGTATATCTGCTTGATTTAATACAACTACCACTTCTGATGGATTTAGAAAATGTAAATGGTCTTCTACAACGCCATCTATATTCATCTAAAGCAGTTTTATCTTTTACATTTGCGATCGGGATATCCTCAAAGATATCACACCAAGCTGCATTCGGAATTAATCTACATTTGGCTATAAATACATTGGAAATTTTATCAGTAGCAAACATAAGTAATATATTATGCTCTAAAAATACTGTAATCATTATATATTCATATGTAAATAGTTAATTTAAATTTGTTATCGTTTTTTGGATCGATCTAGGTATTTTTTAGGGCTTAAATTTTTTTTTTCAAAAAACCGTATAATCTTAATATACCGCAAAATCTTACCCTATTATTCGTTATGTAGCCTAAATTATCGACTATTATAAACTTTTGGTTTTAAAAAACGAATTAAATTATTTAAGATCAATTTTTTATCTTGTAGCTTTAAATTTTATTCAATCTCTGTAATATAGGATCTTTGACTTTATATTAATTTTACAATTTATTTTATTCTCGTTTTGTTTACTTTTGGCTTTTAACATATTTAAATAACTTGTTCGAAGTATTTTAAAGCTTATTTAAGATAGCAATAATTTATTGCTACTTTTTTTAGAGTCTAATACAATAAGTTTAGTAATAAATACTCAATAAATTAATAAAATTGAAGCAAATCAAAACATAATGTAAAAAGATGAAATTTTTGTAAAAATCTGTTCAGTTGAATAAAAATCTTATTGTTAAAAATTTTATGTATCTATCCCAGTTATCTTGGTTTAAATTTGAGCACTTTTTAATTATATTGCATAATGTCAAGATAAATATTTTATGTTTGTGGATGATAAGCCTGTAAATTCTTTACCTTGATCGCTCATCACTATCTTTGTGCAACCATATTTAAAAAAATTGTATAACGCCGGTTAATTACTATAAATTCTGTTTTTGTTTTCAATGAAAAATCAGAAGGACATAAACTATAACTAATATATATTTTCCTTAAAATCTATAAGAGGTCTTATTAGATCTCAACCAACCCTTTTAAATTTTTCTTTCACCTGTATCCGAACAAAAAATTCTACTTTTTTTATAGTACTAATGCTTAATTACAAATAGATCAATAATCTATAATTTTTGCCAGCTGTTATAATTGACATCATAAAATGCGATCTCTAATTAAGTATAAACTTTTTTCATCATATTTCTCTAAAGACAGAGGATTTTGACGCATTCTGATAAAAAAAACTACTAAAAGTTAATTATCGTAAGAAATTAAAACAGAATTTTGTATCTAGATAAATATCTCACACTTTGCCCAAAATTTTATATTTTTTGTTAGTATCATATAGTTTCTTTATTTATAAAAAAAGAGATCCATTTATATCCTGTATAGACTTTTTGATGCCAATTTTGTTTTTATAAATTTCTGATAATAAATGAATGTCAAGAATCTTATTTTTTATGATTTTTTTGTCTTAAAATTTTTTCAAAAAAATATAAGACACTTGTTATAATCTTAGACAAACAAAAAGCAAATTTTTAATTTCAATATGTAAAATATTACTCCATTCTAAATTTGTTGTTTCATTCAAAATTTATGTTTAGATTATGTTTGTTTTTAATAATTAAGCACACAGTTTTTAATCTTCAATGATTAAAATTATATCATTTAAAAAGGTTGTATATTAGGATGAATTTCATCTAAATATGCAAAAGATTTTTAATAAGTTTTTAATTAAATTAGCATCTTTAAAAAGATATAGTTTGATTATGTAGGTGTATCAGGCTTTTAATTTATAGAGGTCTAAGCTTTTTTTTGTAAATTTTTTTTGCTACAGTGTGCAATATAAATTTTATGAAATTAATTTTAATTTATAAAAAGACTTTTATTCAATTTTATATTGTTATTTTTTACATAAAATACAACATTTGTACATTATTTTTGTAAATTTAATTTTTGTATCAATTAATTTGATGTAATTTTACTATCCAAATTAAATCAATAAAAAATACAATTTTAATATACATTAATTAATTAATTAATTTTATTTATTAAAATTTAAAGTATAAAAACTTTTTTGTGCATCTAATATATGTCAGCTGCTGCACAAATGGATTGTATTTGTACACCAAAAGAAGTCGTAGAAAAAAAAACTATTAATCATGAAAATTTTTTACATTGGAGAGATAATCAAATAAAGGATTACACGAAGAAATGTTATGCTTTAGAACGTAGAAAAAATAGTAATGATACTACAATTCAACATCAAATTTCTGTGCTACCAAAATGTATGGTACATATGACTCAAAAATTATGTGATTGTAATGTAGATTGTATTTCTAAACTTTTTAAATCTAATACTTTTGATCATACGTGCAAAATTTTTGATTTAAATAATTTGTACTTAGATGATAAATATATTGATTGTAATTTTTTGGATAAGAAAATATTTTTTGATGAATTTTTACCAACTGACTCGCAGACAAATATTAATGAAAAAATGGGATTTTTTTATTCAGATTTAGGAAAGGCTTGTTTTATTGATGAGCATTTTGATAAATTAAAATGTGATGCTTATAATATTCGTGACGAATGTCAAGATAATGAAGATTGTAAATCAAATATTTTGAGTGATGGAATTTTAGAAAATTGTGAAAAGTTAGATGAAATTTATCCACTTATTTTTCACAGAATTTTGGATATAAATCCTGATAAAGCAATTTCTTTACGAAAAAAAAGAGAATATGTTGATGCTAATGATAAAAAAATTGTTGATAAATTAATGATAAGACATCCTCTTGTTTCAAATGAGCCTTCTGAACTTTATAATAAATTATCAGATTATTCAAACCATCTTGAAAAATGTAATACTGATGACTTAGTACTAACAGAAAAAGATTATTATTTAAAATATTCAATACCAATTTCATCTGGATTTTTATTGACGTTAATTACCTACTTGATGTGCAAAAATGATAATAAAAATCAAGGTATAACTACTACAATATTAATAGTTGGAGCTTTCATTTTTGTTATGTCAACATACAATTTAGTTTCGACAATTTAATGGTAAAAATAAATAGTTGTATATTATAATCTATAAATAGATATTTAATAACATGTAATAAAAACTTTAGTAATACTGTCTTAAAAACATTACAACAATGGTAAAATATTTACAGTTTAAATTTAATAATAGATGATTTAAACTAATTCCAAAATATACTAAAACTTTTATTTTTTTTAAAGTAGATTTCGACATAAATTATGTCATTCCATTTTGTTTAACTAAAAGCACTGTGATCTACTCTATAATGATACTTAAAATTATTGTTTCCGCTTATTATGCAGGCTTAATTCTATAATAGATCCTTAAGTTATTTTATAACGTTATGTATGCTGAGGTGCAATAAAATAATTTTGTAATTTGATTTATGGTCATTAGTATTATGCATTTAACCTTAAACTTATATTTTAATTGAAAAACAATGTTTCTTTTTTTAATTTTTAGACAGCGCTTATAAATCTTATTTTACTTCGATAAGAACTTTACACTAAATGTCGGGGATACGATCAATTTCACGTAAATATTCTTTAATGCATCTTATTACATGAAAAAGTCTCATTAATTTATCCACTTTTTAGAAAATTCTACATTTAATATATCTCATGTAAAATTTAAAAAATAATTTTTTTATAATTATGTGTTTTTAAGATTTCACAATATTTTAATTTGATCTACAAATTCATTTAAACAAAACTTTAAGCAGATCAAAGTATTATTCTCAATTTTGCTTTGACCAAAAAATTAGAACTTGTTAAGGTAAACATTTTTTATACAATTAGCGTTATACGAATAAAAACGTTTTCATCCGATTTAAGGTCTCTAAATGTGATATCCTTATGAAATTTATGATTAATGATATCCTTAATAACTACATTTAAACAACCTGTAAGGTTGCCAAGAATTAAAAAAATTTTAAAATAATGTAATATTAATAATACCTTGAATTTAATTTCTATTTTTCAGTTTTACATTAAAATCCCAAATAAATCTCTAGCTTAACTCATATATAAATAAATGCTAGAATTAGAATATTGCAGACAATAAACAGAACATCAAAAAAGGAAATTACTAAAATCATGTAAATGAAAAAATCTATGCTATACTTTTTTCGAAACGTATTTTTAACAAAAATACATTACTGCTGTATATCTTTATGGTGGAAAATTAAATAGAATAATTTACATTTTTTAAAAAAAAAATAATCTTTCTTTTAAAATTTTACTTCCTTTTAAAAATAAATATCTGTAGAATTGTATTTTCCAGTTGTAAACGTAACCATCAATTAACTTTTAGGGATTTAAAAATAGATCTTCCAAAAATATCTACAAAAAAAAACAATCGACGGATTTTCCGCATATTACCGCCTGACCTCAGTAGATGAAAATAGAAATTTTTTTAAACAAAAAACTTTTATTTTTTTCTTTCGCTCGGCATAATAAATAATGATTTTTTTTTTATAAATGTTGATAGAATTTACATTAATTTATTTTTTTACATAATAATTCTTATAACATTCACCCGGACTAAAATACTTATCACAATTATTGCAAAAATAATTCGTCTTTGATCTTTTTCCATTTTTGTAACACTTGACACATTTTTTACTACAGTCCGTTTCAAAAGAATAGGACATGTACTTTTTTTTGTCTATACTTTGTATAAAATTATATTGGCTTATAAATGATACAAGATTCGTTTCTTTATATAAAAAACACTATTATAGTGATAATTGATCATAAAAATGTAGTATATTATTCCATAGTAAATTTTTATTTTTCTAATTAAAACTAGTGTTGCATTAAAATAAGACATTTTTTTCAAATGCAAATTTAATATTTAAAAGAATTTTTCATGATTATCAATAAACTCTTAAAAACTCTTTTCCATCGAATCTATTCACTTTCTAATATATCTTGTAGTTATTAATTTCCAACATCTTAAAATGGAAAAGATCAATTCATTTTCACTATTGTATGTCTTTTCATTTAAATAAACTGCTTAATATAGTTCTGCCCATACGTTTTCTATCGGATTAAGATCAGGTGAGAATGCAGGCAAATTCATTATGGGCAAATTATAAAGTTCAGACCAACTTTTAGTAAAACCTAAAACATGAGGTCTCGCGTTATCTCGCCTAAACATAACTTTTTGTAGATTACGTTTATTAATAAATGGAATTTAATACCCATCTAATAATTCTTAGTACTTTTCGCTGTTTGTATTTCCTTTTATAATACAAAATTTGATTTTCCATTATAATCAAAACAACCCCATATCATAACCGATCATTCGCCCATTGCTCTACGAGAATATGTAAGCTCTGTAGTGCTTAAACCTGCCCAATAATAATTATAACCGTCAGGACCATCTATATTGAATTTCTTTTCATCACAAAAAATTGTATTTTGTTATTTTTCACCATGATTCATATATATACCAGATAATTACAGTCAATTTCTCTTTTGATTTTAATTTAATTTAGGCTTTATTTTTATTTTTTTTTAGATCTCCTTCGTCTTTAATTATTCGCAATACTGTTGTTTTATATACGTTTAAATCCAGTTTTTTGATAATTTTTTAGGAGTTATATTTTTTTACCTGCTGCTACTTTAAAAATTTTATATCTTGTTCTAAGGAAAATTTCTTAGGTCTTTCAGATCTTTTTTTATTACCATACTGTTGAGGTTTCTTTAAAAATAAAGTAAATACATTTCTTGATCTTCTAGTTTTCTCACAAATATATTAATTGATTTTTCTTAATCTTGAAGCAATATAATATTACATTGTTCAACTTTTTTTTAACCAGGTAGATCTTTCCATTATATATGTAATATTTAATAAATGGAGAATTGTATTAGGCAAAAATCTGATCTTTTTTAAAATGTCTTATTATCGTGCAACACTAGTTTAATTAGAAAAATAAAAATTTACTCTAAAATATTTATACTACATTTATATAATCAATTATTAGTAAAATAGTGTTTTTTATATAAAGAAACTAATATTGTATCATTTATAAGCCAATATAATTTCATACAAAGTGTAGACAAAGAAAAGTACATGTCTTTTTTTTTCCAACGGACTGTAGAATTAAAATTATAAAAATAATGTAATTCATTTTTATATCATAAACAAGTAATTCTATCGCTATTGTAGATAGAAATTTAAACTGTGTTTTTTTAACTTTGAATTTTCTAGTTGACATAAAATATATTAATTTTGTTTAAATAGTTTTAAAATATAGAAAGATAACCTCTAATTGTACATTTTAAGTTTTTTGCAATATATTAATATTAAACATAAATTGATTACATTTATCAACTCCATTCATATTTTTATTATAGTATAATATATCTTTAAGTATAATTTTGATGACCTCAATTTTATGCTTTTAATTCTAATTTGATTTGTCGCGAACAAAACTTTTAAAAGTAATAATATTATTTTTCAATGCAGTGCTAATAGATTTGTTTACTTTATTTTCGATAAAACTATAGAAGAAACATAAAACATCTAGTTTTCTTGCGATTGTGCAATACTTTCTTGGTACTCTGCACATAATTCCTTTATAATTCTTAAATCTAATCTTTTAGTACTATTTGTATCCAATCTTATTAAAAATAGATTATGTGATGTCCTCAATGAATTATAATAATTATTTATCCATATAAATAAATAATATGACACTTCCTATATTATAAAAAATATTCGTAAGATCGTTATATTTAAAATCTTTTTTTCACCGACGATCTGCAAGTCTAATAGATACGAAGTTTTTAAATCACATATTGAAAAATATTACACAAAATTTGATTAATTTATCTTTAAATATATACTTTATTAAATATAATTATACGACCTTGCAAAAGACATATTTGTTCATTCAAAATTAGATTTTTTTCGGATTAACGAATTTTTAAAATTACGCTTCAATTTCAAAAAAAAATTCGGCTTCTTTATGATTTTTATATCTCGTTTGTCTTTATAAGTACAAAATATGAATCTAGCATATAAAAATTTGAACCTACCTAAGCTCATTTTATCTGATATAAAAGGATTATATGACAATCAATCATATTGCATGCTTCTTTAAAATTTTAAGGTGAAAAAAGAGAAAAGTAAATAATGATACAAAAAAAAGTCAAATATTTATCTTTAAAAACATAAAAATTTCTCTCACAAGTATTTTCGATTTTCAGCCTAATTATTTTTTTATTCAATTGTTTAATTATATAATTAATCATTCATTTAAGATATTATTTAATAAAACATTCATAATTATTGTAAATGTAGAAATTAAATTAAAATTAATTATTCGTTATCTAAACTTCTATTTTGTATTTCACCCTTTGCTATAGCAAAAAAAATTTACAGGCTCTAATGGAACAATGGTAGAATTTGATAAGCTATCCATATTAATTAAAACAATAAAACCTACTCGTTTTAGATATAAAACAACCAAACATGTTCACTGTTTATGTTTTTAAGTCCGATTCTAAAGTATAATAATTCATTTATGAAGGTGATAATTTATGGGCAAAATCCGTCAATTTGAAAAAAAAAAGTAAAGGAAAATTTTTGAAAAAAACTATAAGGGTAGTAATTTTTATAAATTAGATTGCAATAATTAAGAGTTTTAATGTAAAGTTAGCTAAAATCGGACAGAAACATAATGATTAAAGATATAGATATAATCAGAATTAGTTAATCTATCTATTTATCTACTTATATTATAAATGCTAAGAAAAAAATTACATTTATTTTACCCCTCTTTATCAAAAATATATTATAATAAGCCCTTTTTGTTTTAAACCATGCTATATGAGCAAAAAAATAATATTAAAATACTTTTTTATATTTATTAATGCGTAATAAGTCTTTAAAGAATTTAAAGATTTATTCTTTATAAAGTCAATATTGACTTATATATTCTAATACAATCTTTTTAAAACGGGTAGCTTCGCTAGTTTGGTAATAAAATTTAAATTTCTTCTATTAATCCTGCTTGAAAATATGTTTAGTAAAAATGTTACAATGGTTAGCTAAAATAAAACAATTCACTTAAAAAATTATATGAATTACAAAATTTACCCGTCTTTTTATATAACACCCCCGATTTGAATTTAAAAAAAAACAATGACGACTAAATTTTACTATGTATCATCATAAATTTTAGGAACCTCACTGGCTGGGTACTTAAATGCCTGCAACATATAATTGTCATTTCAAGTTTGAGATTTAAAAACTTGATGCAAATTATTCTGAGGCTTTATTATTT
Organism: Cephus spinipes; assembly: GCA_963971525.1. NCBI lineage: Eukaryota > Metazoa > Arthropoda > Insecta > Hymenoptera > Cephidae > Cephus > Cephus spinipes. Next base: position 41,651 of record CAXASG010000060.1, read on the forward strand.
AGAAAACTACTTAAAATCTATGAAAGATTATATAACATAAGATTGATATATTTTTTCAGAATAATCATACTTGACCCAACATCAAATTAATTATTTTCTTTTGCATCATTTAAGTTTTAAACACTGATCTTATCTAAATTTTTGTAAATTAATTTAAAAGTTCTCATATAAAAATTGTTCCCCTGTGTTAAAAAATTACCATGTTAAATTATTTATATTTTATAAAGTAAAACGTTTGAGATAGTTGTTATTTTTTGTTAAATCAAACTAATTTATAATTAAATTTACACAATCATTTTTATTTTAAAGATATTTGTATATAGTCCTGATTATATAATTTAATTTAATGTTATATTTTAAAGTCGTGTATTTAACAGATTTTTGTTTAAATAAAATCTTATTATAAATCTTTAAATTTTAAATATACGTGGTTTTATAATAAATATTTTTCTAACGTCCTACAATTCATAAAATTATATCTAGATATAAAAAATTAACCCTTTACTTTTTTCAAATTTCATCAAAAACTAATCTTTTACTTTTTAAAATTTACCTTGTATATATTTTTGTTATTTATCTTAAAATTTATTTATAATTTTCCCTCCATTTTATTTTTGTTTATTTTTTTTATCCCACCCCAAGAAGATGGCCAGAACAGCTATGCCAAGTAGTTTAAAAAAAGGAAAAGGTAAAAAAGTCATCGAAAAAAAATCAGAACCCTCAACACCTAAAAAAGAACGAAGATCTTTTAGTGTACGTAAACCAAACATAACTCAAAGTCAACCTATTAAACGTAAGAAATCTAAAACTAATAATATGGTTCTCAAGGAAATCAAATTTTATCAGAAATCAACAAGTTTTCTTGTTAGTAAAAGTCCCTTTACAAGGTTCGTCAGAGATATTGCTAAGACTGTAGCTAATAATACTAACGCAGATGTTCCAAGATTTACTGCCCAATCTCTTGAGGTTTTACAAGAAGTCTTCGAAGCTCATTTATCAACCCTTATGGAAACTTCTTATTTGGCTTCTAGGCATGCTAAAAGAATTACTCTCTATCCTAGTGATATAAAATTAATTAATAAAGTAAAAGGAAATAATAATTCATAAGATGATTAAATAATTGGTTTATTGTATTTTTATTAATAATTATTAGGATCGTAACCTGCTGCTTTGACTCTGAACCCAAGAAGTTCTCTAAGTATACCAAGGGGATTATTTATAATAAGATTAGGGATTTCTAAAATAAATTTAAGATCTTCTAATGCTGAATTTTCTCTTCCTATATAAAAAGTTATCATCAGCTGGTTCTTTGAAGTTTGTTTACAAAATTTTAAAAATTTTTTCATACCTTTAAGACCATCAGAAATAATTGGAATCGTATAAGCTTTTTTAGGTATTAAATAAGTATAAAATCCTGGTATAACAAATGCAAATTGTCCTGGGATATTTGCTACTACATACGAACACATTACATATCGAATTTCAAATGCTATACTAAAATGACCATCTACAAAAAATTTAGGCAAGTTTTTTGCAATATAATCGTACAATCTCTTCCACATATCTTTATCAGTAATTGAAGATATTGTATCGTTAAGCTCAAGAGCTTCTGTAAATACTTTATGGAATTCGTCTAATTTTTTTTCAGTTAAAAGCGCATCTTCAGCTTGGGGAATTTTTATAGAAGTGTTTTCTTTAATTTTATTTGATCCAATATCGTCAAATAATTCTTTATTTGACGAAGAAGAATCAGAAGTATTATCTTTTTCTTTATAGCTTTCTATAGGAACTTCTTGATCCTCTGTATCACTTTCCTTATTTAGATATGGATCTATAATATCAATATCTTGATTTAACTTATTACGAGGAGAAAACCAGGCATACAAAATACCGAAAAATACAATACTTATCATTTTGTTTGTTTATGTTTCCAAAAAAAAATATTTAAAAAAGGTTATCCCCATAAATGAAAAAAGAAAATATACAACGAATTTTAGATTATATGTCAGAGAATGGTTTATACGATATAGAAACATTAACTCAGTCTAAAAAATTATACAAAAAAATAATAAATTATTATACAACATTATCATCAAAAAATTCTTGTGTATCTCGTATAGATAATATTATACATATACAAAAAATTAATGAAGAATTTATTACTGTATCTTCTGATACAAAAGAAAAAAATAAATTTCGTAAATCATTTTTAATGATTAATAATAATAAAATACTTGGACTACTTAAAGATTATGAATTTACTTTAAAAAAGAATTTAAGATATATATTCGAATTGTATGATAAAATTGGTGAATTAGAAGAAGACAAATTGTTAGATGTTTTAAATAATGAAATGACAGAAGAAGAAATTCGAACAATTTCTGATAACCTAAAAAATTATAATGATAAAAAAATCAACATTGATAATAATAATTTAATTTATAATGTAAATGATTTTAGAAAAGATACCAATAATAATTTGAATGATAATTTAAATGATAATATAAAAATCAACATTGATAATAATAATTCAATTTATAATGTAAATGATTTTAGAAAAGATACCAATAATAATTTAATTAATAATTTGAATGATAATTTAAATGATAATAAAATTAATAGCACTAATATTTTAAATGACATTCGAAATGATAATTTAAATGATTATATAACTCCAATTAAAGATAGTACAAATGTTTATAATGATGTTATTGATTTAAATGAAACTCTAAATAATTTCTTATACAATTCTGAGATCGATGAAAATTCGAAATCAAGTCTTATTAATAAAGTAGCGGAAACTAATTCGTCTTTAATAAATATTGACGAAGTATTCTTAGAAAATCAAACAGATATAAATTTACAAAATAAATTAAAAACAGTAACAAAATACAATATAATAAAAGAAAAGAATAAAAACAAAATTGATAATTTTAATAAAGATAAATTAAATGTTAATATAAGAAAATCAACTGAATCGGATAATAAAAATAAAAGAATAAAAAAAGATAATAGACAATTTACGAGAAATAGTGAAATATTTGATTTTACAGAAATTTTAAAAAAATCTAGAAACAAAAAATAATTATAAATTTTCATATCCCAATTCCTTAAATATTTCCTTACTGGTAGTTCCTTTTCTTTCAGCTATTTTATGCACTAAAGCTTGACCAATATCTTTTAATTCATTATATTCATGTAGATCTTTGATAAATTTTTTGATTTCTTTATCTGAATTTTCAATATTCATTTCATCAATTAATTTCTCATTAAAATATTTATAAATCTCGTATTCAACTATTTCTATCTTTTCTGATAAATAAAAATAATCTTCTTCAATATTTTGTATAAAGTTTTTATTAATAAGAAATTCAAAATTTATTATCTCTTCTTTTTGAATAATTTGCTGAGTACACCAATCATTAATTACTTTTTTCTTTGACATCACAAGGGTTATTTTATAAGTGATTTTCTTAATAAATTATTAATATTTTTGACATATAATCTATTAAAGATAAATGTCCATACCTATCAATTAACAAGATTTATAAAAAATAAGATGAGAGCAAATTATTAATTAATAAATCTGAAACATAAATCTTACTAAGTATAAAAATAAAATATTAGACCTAGTATGTTTTTTAAAAGTTTAATATGCATATTAAATCTCATTTTATCTTCAAGATTTGATGATCTTAATCCTTTTTATCATCATGTAACAGCAAGAAGAAGACCTGTAACTGGGTTACAAGATATATCCCAATTTTCTTATATAAATAATTTTAGGCCTGGTGTTAATGAAAATCCGAATAGTCAAACTCATTTTGGGTCCTTAATTAATCGTCATCGGTGAATAAATTATTAAATTATTTATTAATTCTATTGTAAAATTAATTTTGACTAAAATACAATCAAAAAAACATTTTATTTTAATGTATTCTTTATAATAAATATTTCATTTCAGTCTATTTTACATAGTAAAAATATATAATTTTATTTTATTATACTTTGTAAAAAGATTTGATTTTGATAAAAAAAATAAACAAAACAACATTCCAAATTAATAAAATAACTTATACAAAAAAACTCAAATTATGTTTTTGTGATTTTGATTTATCTTTGTAAATTGACACACGTAAATTATTTTCAAAATATTCGTTATTTTTTTAATTTGACAATTTGTTGTTAAACCTTTGAATTAAATTCTTTTATGACAAATTATATTCAAATTATAGTCTCTAATAAATACAAGACTCCCATACATTCCTTCCAAAACATTTTGTTTTGACTGTAAAACAGTTTTAGAATTTTCTAAATAATATTTCGGAATTCAACATAGACAAATATGATAATATTAGGATTACCTGGATTTATACTACTTCTTCTGATGATAAACGCTATTGATGTAGGAATACCAAAGACACTAAAAAAACCCTTAAAAAATGGTAGTAATAAATATCCTTATCCACATGATTCTCCAAGAAAAGGAATATATAAAGCTGAACCTAAAAGTAAATATGGTAATAAAAATACAATGAAGGATAAGCCTGAATCTAAAATTCTTCCTAAAAAACCTTCTAATGTTCCCCATTTTGCTATATACAGATTACCTGATGAATCAAGTGGTCTTCCCGAAGGATACAAGGATCATCCAACTGCTTCGTCTGCTACAGATTTATCAAATCTGCCTCTTGATACACCAAGAATGTTGCATGATGATAATTTTTATCGTATGCATATGGATCCGGAAGTTTTTACATATAATGGATCTTTAGTACCCCATACAGCATATGTATTTTAATTAAAATGTAAATTAATAAATTATAAAAATTTTATCTTTTAATTTAACTTATTTAATAAATTTTTAAAGTGAAATGCTTAGTAATAAATTTTTAAAGTAAAAAGCTCAGTAATTAATTTTTAAAGTGAAATGCTCAGTAATTAATTTTTAAAGTAAAATGCTCAGTAATAAATTTTTAAAGTAAAATGCTCAGTAATTAATTTTTAAGTTGAAATGCGTAGTAATTAATTTTTAAAGTAAAATGCTTTTTTCCATCTATTTAATAAATCTTTTTTATAAATTAAAAACTTTTTAATAACTCCATCGACTATTTAAATTTCTTAATCTTCTCTGCCATGTCCCCGTAGAATAAGGACTTTCATCGTAACGCACCATCGGATCAGAAGGAGTTACTTTAGTATCAGGAGCATTCCACCACCATTTTGAATCTTTATTAAGGTTTTTACTTGAAATTGTCATAAAAAAAAGGTATATTAAAGTATTAATATTCATTAATTTTATGATCAGAATTCTGTTTAAGTATTAAAATATGAAACATATCATAAATTTAATTTATTTTGAAGTGTCATTATTACTGTTTTATACATCTTTGTTAATATTTTAATAACACATTTTAATATTTGTATTGTACTGTCAAAATCTTTTTTTTAGTTTATAAATAATTTATGTTTTGTATAATAAAATTGTTTTTTTTTATAAATTACAAGTTTTTTAATAAAATATACAATAAATACAATTTTAATTGATATGAAATACTAAAGTATAAGTATAAAATAATAAAATCAAATATAAATAAGAAATTTTATTCTTTTTAATAACAAGATAATTATTACTTGTACTAATAATATTTTGTGTATAAATAAAAGAGGCATTTCAAGTTAGTAAATTTATAATCCTTTTTATTTATTAATAAAATCTACCCTGTTCAATAAATTATTTAGTAAATCAGATAAGTCGATTTTTAATTATTCTTGAAGTACTAAAAAATAAAATTTGAGAAAAGATACAATTTAACAGTAAATTAAAAAATAAATATTTTAATCAAGCTTTATACCTGATTAACTTTACAATATTACTAAAATTTAATTTATCTATTTAGATTTCTTATGAAAAATAATTAAATGAAGTCAACCTAAAATATTATTTTTATTATTAGCTATAAAAAGCAGATATCATTTTTAAATACCCTTATGTTAATCATCAATACTAATTATTGTTTATAAATACAACTTTATAAATAAGGGAATAAAATAATTAATAAGCAGAATATAATCTTTTTTACTTTGATTAATAATTTAATTAAATATTTAAGAATACAATATTGAATAAAAATGCTTATTTTAAGAATACAATATTGAATAAATTATTTATTTAAAATCAAATCCACTACCAAATGAACTAAATCTTCTTGAAAATGAGGATCTGTAACCAGCTTGATCAGATGCTAATGGATCAAGAGGAGATGCTAATGGATCAGCTGCAGGTACAGGAGCTGGTCTATTCCACCACCAATTGGATTTTTTTAAACTATCATGAGAATTTTCAGCTGTATTATGTGCAAATAATGAAGGTATGACAAGTAAACAAATTTGAGTAAATTTCATTAAGATTAGTAAAAAAAAATCTTTATATGTTAAGTTTGAAACTTTTTGTATCAGAATATACTAATTAAAAAATATTTTAATTTAGTCATATTGCGTGTATTTTAATTTATAAATAAAAATTTAAAAGTATTATTAAATAATAAAAAATTAAATTTTATTGATTACACAGTTAATTGTTTTGACTAATAAAAATTAAATTAATTAAATTAAAAAGATAATTAAATTTTATTGATTACACAGTTAATTGTTTTGACTAATAAAAATTAAATTAATTAAATTAATAGATAATTAAATTTAAAAAAATTAAAATGTATATACAATTAATTTATAATAAATTTTTAAATAAATAAAAAATTTACCATAATACTTTTTACAACGATTTTTACTTAAAATATTTTATATTTCATGCAATAATAAGTTATAGTCAAAAAATTAAGAAAAAAAACTTATAGCATAAATGTTAAAGTAATTTAAATGAGATTTAAGTGATTATAAAAAATACAAACTTTTTTTAAAATACTTATAAGATGTATTTTATAGATGTAAGTTTGGAAAAATATGAACAATCGTCAATTTGCACTTAATATGTTTAGATTTGCTTTACAACAGCGTATTTTTGATTAATTTTAAACACTTAATAGTATTTTTTAATAGTGTATAATTTCAAGTTATAGATATTTTGTATATTAGATTAATAAAATTTATTTATTTCTGGTGTAGAAATATAATTAATTTGCAAAGCATCAGTATATAGTCACAATAAACTTTTAAAATAGAATAAAATTCTAAATTTTTATTACATGCTGATATCTACTTTAATAAGATAATAGAATCAAAGATTTGTTCCTTCTGATATATTAAACTTAACTAGTTTAAAATTTTTAGATACAATCTTTCTGTTCTTTACAAATTTAGAAAAAAATATGTTTATCTAGCTAGGCCTATCATATTATTAATTTATATAACTCGTAATCTTAAAATGCGATATATCTTTTTTTTAAATTACTTAAATTTTTTTATAATCTTTTTTTTGTAAATTTTAAAGTATAAAATATTTCTATTAGTAACTGTCTTTTACTAAATAATCTTCTATATAATTAAGTCTAAAACAAAATTATTTTTTATTCGCACTATCTACAATTCTAAATAATCTACTTTTAATTTATATTTTAAATTAACAAATATTTATACTGTTATAATAAAATGAATAAAAAAAGGTGTTTTTATAGCTAAAATATTTATATTAAATTAATTTTTTTTGGTTTTATAAGACTATTACATATATAGAAATATCAAAATTATAATTTAAAACATATTCTATGTTCTTTTATAGATTTTTAATTATCTTAAAATAAATATTATAGTTTTAAATATTCTTAAGGACGAATTAATAAGTCATTTTTATATTTTTATAAATATAACGTCTAAAACCATTTGTATTAATTTATTCATGCACTAAAAAATATTTCAAATTTTGACTCTTCACTGATAAATTTTTAAAATAAATTGAAATACATTCGATTACCTTAAATGATTTTATTTTATATTAAATGACATGTTAAAATGAAAATCAATAAAAATTATTCTAATACAATATTTATAATTTAAAAGAGATAAAAATTTATTACAACTTGAATCCATCACTAAAAGTATTTTGTCTTCTTGACAATTTAGATCTATATCCAACAGAATCATTAGTCAATGGATCAAATTGTGAAGCTAAATCTTCAGCAGGTGGATCTGAAGCTGGTCTATCCCAAAACCAATGGGACTTTTTCAATATATTTTTACAATTTATATTAGTAAATGTTATAAAAAATATACTGGTCATTTGTAATACTTTCATAAATTTAAGATTTAAATTCTTTTTATATTTTCTTGTTTAATAATTTACAAATTATAAATTAATATCTGATTTACTTGTTTAGATACTGACAAGTAGAATTAGATTATAGATTTGACATTTTAATTAAGCTTAAAATTTATTATAGCTTAATTAATAAATAAAAATTACATAACTTATTTGTAATAAATATTTATAATTTATATACACATATTTATTTTTATACACATATTCTATCTATATAGAAATATTTATTATTTATATACACATATTTATTTTTTATAAACATAATTAATTTAAAATTACATGCTCTATTTAAAATAAATATTTATTACTTAAAATCCAGATCCATTACTAAAAGTGCTATATCTTCTAGAAAATGAAGATCTGTATCCGACTGGATCACTTGACAAAGGATCAAGAGGAGTTGCTAAGGGATCAGCTTCAGGTACAGGAGCAGGTTTATTCCACCACCAATTTGATTTTTTTAAACTATCTTGAGTATTTTCATTAGCTAATATCGAAGTAATAAATAAAGTACAAATCTGAATAAATTTCATTAATTATTAATTAATTTTTTATTAAATATTTTATCTAAAACAATTGTTTTATATTCCACTAATAAAAATTATTAGGTGATTTTTTAGAAATTTTAGTCATTAAAATTTTATACTTTTTTAATTAAAATAAATTAATTTAATTAATTTTATAAATTTGATTTTCTTATTATCATGTTTTATAGATAATAACAAATAACCAACTGAAAGAAAGTTTAGTTTTAGATCTAAAATTTTTTCATTTGTTATTACCTCTACAAGTTTTAGATCTTTAAGACCACTTTTAGATGAAAGCTCTTAAAAAAGTATTTTACACTTAAAACTATAAAATGTCATTAAAAAGCAGTTTAATTTAATTTCTATGTAATAAAATATGTCAAAAAGAATTAGCACTTCTTATGTCATCACACATGTTCAATTATAGTCTTCTGCTTGTACATTTTTTTGTTAATTAACAGAAATATCTCATGCATTGTTGAATGAAATATTCTTACTCGTTAATGGCAATTTTTTTTTAAATCTAAAATTATAAAATCATTTTGTAATCTCTTTTTGTTAATTGATTTAGATTTTTTGTATCAAATGATTCTAAATCTGTATTAAATTTATAAATCTTATTTAACACATATTAATAAGTACTTAAATATTCGTCAAAAATTCTTATATTATAATAAGACAGCAATTTGTCTTATTTTGTGACTATATGATCATTTATTTTCGTCTTTTCATTGCAGGTAAACAAATCGGGGCTATACCATAAATATATGGTAAATTAAATAATAAAAAAAATTGTGCTGTGTTAGATCATATTTTATTTACCATAGAATTTTGGGATAAAGGTATTATATTATAATTTTTTTTCTTTTTTTACCCCAAAAATGGAATACCAAGTTAGAAATTTTCTTTTGGAAAAATTATCAAACCTATCACCTTATTCTGAGGTATTTACAGATAATTCAAAAGCAAATGAGCTTTTAGTGCTTTGTGGTATAATCCCTAAGCAAATCAATTGTAGTAAAGAAAATTGCTTGGGTATTATGGTTATGCATAATACAAGAAATTGTAAAGATGGTAAACACTATTGTTGCAAAGTTTGTAAAAAAACAATTTCCCTTAAGAAGGGTTCAAAATTTTCATAATTTACTATAGAATGGAAAAAAATTATGAGAATTATCCAATGTTGGTTATTAAATTTTCATAATTATCATGGTGTGTTTATGTGCGAGGTTTCTAAAAATACCTATACAAAAATGAAAGATGAATTAATTAAAATAATAATAAGTTCGAACAGCTTAATTCAAAAGATTGGAGGACCTGGAATTAAAATACAGGTTGATGAAACGGCAATTTGTAATGGGAGAATAATTGCCAATCCTTCTAATATTTATGACAATCAACCTGGTATTCAATGGATTGTTGGAGGTGTTGATGAGAATGATAGTAGAAATTTTTTTCTTAAACTTGTTCCGGATAGAAGAATAGAGACGTTAAGATCGGTATTCGAGGAGTATGTTATTCCGGGAACAATAATTTTTACTGATGGCTATCCATCCTACCCACAAGCTGTACGACTATTTGGGAGTGAACATCATGTAGTAAATCATTCTCAAGGATTTATAACTTCTGAAGGAGTTCATACGAATAGAATAGAAAATTTATGGAGCCACTTAAAACAAGAATATAAGGCTAGAAATGGAATAATAAAAGAAAGAATACCTTATTTTTTGAAAGAGTTTGAATGGCTAAAAAAAAAATTTCTAATAATGATATAAAAACAAATACAAAAGGTTTTATCTCAATCTTAAACATATTAAAAGTCAATTTATAATAAAATATAAGTCATCATGATTTTTTTTAAGATTTAATTTACCATATATTTTTTGGATAGCCCCAACAAATCTTTATTTTTTATATTTTTTATCTTGTAATGCGTATAGGTATTCTTTTCTCATAAGAATTTGTTTATGACGTGTAAGTGAAATTGTTTATAACGTGTAAGTGAAATTGTTTATGACGTGTAAGTGAAATTGTTTATAACGTGTAAGTGAATTTGTTTATAACGTGTAAGTGAATTTGTTTATAACGTGTAAGTGAATTTGTTTATTATCAGTCGCAATATTTTAGTCATGTTTTAATCTGTATTTTTTATACGAATTATCTCTTTGAAAATCACTTCAACCCAACTTCAGCCCAGCAAATGCAGTTGATTAATTCCACCAAGTCTTCCTCATAAGTTTTTATAGACGAATTTAATTTTTTTGTCTAGGTACTTGTATTCATAAGTCTTAACCTAAAAAGTCTTCTAATTTATACATTATATTTCATCAGACAAAATTTAAATTCTTTTTTAATATAAAATTTTTTGATTTAGAATATGAATCATTAAGAAGTACGATAATATGTTCATTTACTTTGTTATTTAAAAAAGTAATAGTAATTAATTATAATAAGTATTTTTAACAATTTTATCTCTAATTATTCTTGATTTCTTTTTATTAAATTAAAAATATTAATTAAAGTATAAAGGCGTTATACTAATTATTGTGATATGGTATACATTTCTTTAAAATATTTTGTTTAATAAACAACTCTTAACTCGTACATGTATAACATTAGTTTAAAAAATATTTTAAAAGTAATAATTCGTTTATTTTATGAAAAATCGAGTAGGTGCACTTGTACTTGTATGTCCTACACTACCACTTAGACTTCCACTACTACTCATTGATCTAGAACTAGAACTACCACTTTTTATAACTTTTGAACTAGATCCCATTGTTGGATTAGACCACCAATCCCACGGTGAAGGTTGAGGAGACATTGCTGGAAGTGTAGTTGAAGGTGAGCTAAACCACCAATTTGATGATTTTAGTCCTTCTGTAGTAATTAAGCAGGTTGATAATCCGATAAAAAGAGATACTAAAAATATAGAAATGTTTTTCATGATCATAATATTACAGAAAAAAAATATTTATATACTTTTTTATGAAACAAATTTACTATATGGACTAATAAATATTATTTTTGTACTAATACCACTTTTTTATAGACTTATTTGTATTTTTAAAAATTGATATATGACTAATACTAAATATTATAATTTAAAAACGAAAAAAAATTATTACAGCTTGAGTTTTTAATTAATAAAAAAAAGTACTGTTTCTTTTCTTGAATTTTTTAAATTAATTTTTTTTGTGGTCAATTCCTAATTTCTTTTACTAAAATATTAATAAAATAATATTGTTTAGTTCATGGCTGACATCAATCAAATGCATTAAAATTTTATAAATTAGGAATTGGTTTTAAAAGCATATAAATTTCGAAAGAGAAATAAATTATATATTTTAAGACTTAAATTAAAAATTAAATCAACTACTTACTTAAAAGCAAAGACTTTAAAAAATTATTTAAGTTTATAAGTTATTAACATTAATTTATGAATAAAATAGTATTCGATATAAATCGGGGGTTTTTTAAAATCATCAAATTGCATATCAAACAAATTTTTTAAATCAAAAAGTATCATGAAAAAGTATTTTTGTAAATTAATTTAAGAAAAAAGCATAAATATTATTGTTGGATTGTAAATAATTATAGACAGTTTTAAATATTATAAATAATAGCCTTTATTAAAAAATAAAAATCATACAGTATATAATCGAAATTTGTTTATGATATTTTAACACATTTATTGGATATGTGATCATACATCAATACTTCTGATGGTTCAAATTAATTGCAGATTTTTCCTAGAATGCAGTATTATCAATAAATATAATATATCTAAAAATACTGCATTTTAGACGTTTAAATCGATAATCATTGTTTTTTTTTAGAAAACGGACGATTTGTATTAACTTACTAGTAGATCAGACAACAAAAATTAATTAAGATTAAAAAACCTTTAGTTCCTTTAAATTTATTCTATAATTACCAGTCGCTTTATTAATAATTTTATGTCTTTAAGTCAATGAACTAGATTGCGAGATGAATTTACCTTATTAATATAATAATCTTAAGTATAATACTACAATGCTATTCAATAACTTTATTTTCAAAAGAAATATTAGATGTAAAAAGTGAAACGAAAATCATTAAGAATTTTTAGCTAATGTATGTATTTTGATTTAAATAAACCTAATTAGCTTATAGCTAGGATTGTTCTATTGTTATGTACTAGTTTTCAGATATTTATATGATATATTACATAATGCAGAGAAAAATCTTATAAACGAAGTAATGCAAATTAAAAACTCTGATAGAATATCTAATTGTTTTATCTGATGAAATGATGAGATATTTGTTAATCAATTTATGATACTTACCTATAATCGTAAGCAAACATTAATAGAGAACAAAAATACTCTTAGCTATTAATATTCTAATTTTAATAAAAAAAAGATATTATAAACAAGTTTTGTTATATTAAAATAAGGCATTTGAGAATTATATTTTGTCACAAATACCACAATAAAGCTAATATATAGATCTTCGTAATAAATAAGAAAAATTATCTCCTTTCATGAAAAAAGGTATATATATATAGACTAAGAAATATCTCAAATAGAGATATAATTTTGCAAATGTTTTAAACATTAGATAACTAAATTTTTAAAGTAAAATTTTACATTCTAATTTAGCCACTTTGCAAAAGCTAATAACTGCTTTTTTAAAAAGAATATTTTTTTTATATCGTAATACATGATATTTACTTGCATTAAAATACGGTATCATAAATAATTCTATTTATATTTACGAGTTGTATCCTATTAATTTATCTGTATTATACAAAAGAAACAATATGACAATTAATTTCATCGATATAACAAATCAATTGTTTTATTTATGTTTCATTATCATTTATTAATGAAAGATGAAGATCCTATTATGAATCATGATTATATAAAAAAAATTCAATTCTTTTTAGAATTATTTGTAGATTTTATAATATTATCAAACATTATTATTTTAGTATATATTTTTTTATACCAAAAAGATAGGTATTTATATTTAATTCTTCATCAAGGATCTATTCCAATAATTTATCAGATTTTTAAATATTTTAACATTCAAAATATTATTTTGTATTTGGTAATTTCTTTTATATTGCTAATTTTGTATAAGGTTTTCGTAAAATATACATTAATTATATCAGGCATACTCGTACTAAATAATACTACTATGATATTTTTATGTATATATTCATTCTTTCTATATTCGTATTCTTTTGAAATTAATTACTCAACTTTTCTTCTTTTTTTATATCTCAATGGATTATTTGTATTTTTAAATTTTCCATCAGCTTTATTGATTACAAAATATTTAATTATTATCAATTATTCAGGCTATTTACTTATAAAATACACAGAAAAGATAATTATTACAGCCTATTAATTGTTATATTTAGAAAATTAGAGATCATTCGTAGTTTTCGTAACATGTTTTAAATTTATATAAACTGAAAAACTAAGATCATTTATGGATTATTTTCTATTATTTAAAATATTTGGATCTTATACTTTAACTATAATTAATATATTAACACATCTAGTAGATATTCTTATTATTATAGATCTTGTCCTACTTATTTATGCATGTTTTTTTACTGATAAATATACAGATTCAATGGTATATCTTCTTTTATACCACGGATCTATACCTTTGATAATAGCAATACAAAATTACACAGGGTTTAACGAATTTATAACTAGTTTAATCTTATTTACGATATTATTTTTTATTTATAGATATCTTTCTAAATACGAATTATTTGTATTATCTGCTTTAATAGTAAATAATACTACTATCATATTTATAATTTTATATTACCTGATTTTGAATAAGTTGAGTGTGAGTATCAATTTTATGATTTTTGCTGTATTGTCTTATATACAACTTGTGAAAGGATTGTATTATTTTAAAATAGCATTTGTTGTACATGAATGCTTGGTAGCTTTTATGATGTTAATATATCTACTCCATTCTTATGATATTATAAAAATTGTAAAATAAATTCTAATTTAAATTTATGCTGAAAAAATTCCTTATATAGATAATTTGCATAAAAATAAATTTAATTCCAAAAAAATTAATAATATACATCTTTTTATATTTCGTTATATTGATGTCATAGACATATAAAAAACAACTTAATTAAAAAACTATTTTGGAACTGGATATAAATTGCTTATTTTTTTATTGTTAAAAATTTAGAGAAATAAATTTTACAAGAATAAATATTTAATTAAAATTTGTTTGTTAAATTAAAAGAACCAATAAAAATTATTATTTGAAACTTGTGTTTTATAAAAATATATTTAACAAGGTATCAAGATTAATACTATGATACATTTGTTATTCCAGTTCGCATCTTGTGCAGAAGCAATTCCTGCTCCTCCCGCTGATACACCTTCATCACTAACACCAATTTTGTCAATATTACTATTGATCGATTTGATATTTTTACTGTATTGTGTATTTGGACCTGAAGGAAGATTTAAAGAATACACCAGATTTCTTTTATTAATACACGGATCTTTACCAGTATTTCTGTACGCTGCAGCTCAATTGAATATAAAAGCATCTTTTATGATATTTGTTGGAGCACTTGTTGTTCTAAGTGTAATATATTTTTTCATGTCCCAAAACGAATTATTTGTACAGATTATTACTACAATAAACTGTTGTCTTATGTTTGGTATTGTTATGAGAAGTTTGTTAGGTGATGGTACAGCCTCCAATGTTGCTACTGGTACCGGATTCCTTATAGCCTGTGGTGTTTTTATTTTCTTATCAATAACAAGATTTGAAATGCTTTACAAAATACACACGATATTTGTATGTTATCTTATTATAGCTTTCTTGCTCGATTTTGCTTTCAATCTTGGTATATTAAGTGGTACTAAAGATATTAAATCTATAAGTATCAACTTGATAGTTGGACTTATTGTATTTGGTGTTCTCACTTATCTGTTATTCTTTAAATAAATACATATGTGTTAATTTATTTTTAGATATTTAAAAAATTATCGTATTTTTTTATCATAATAGTTCGTTTTAATATTTAATAAGCAATCCTTATATTTTAATTCTAATTTAAATACAACAGAAAAACAGTTATCTCAGAATTTAACAAAATTTCTTCTTTCAGTATTTTTTTTCTATTTACTTTTGCTAAGTCTATTTAATTTATTAAATTGATTCTAAATTACACCCCACCCCTTTGATCAAATTTTAACATTTGAAACGAATCAAAAAATATGAAACTTCATTATAAAATAATGTTTCAATAATACTTTGTAATGTTTTTCTTTCTGTCATTTTGTTCATGTACAGATACCGACTTCTCAGATTCTTTTCTGCCTCTTCCTAGACCACTTTTAATGATAATAGCATTATTAGATTTAATTTTATTATTATTTATAGCTTACAGTAAGATAGAATTTTTAAAAAAACACACCACATTTCTTTTATTATCTCATGGATT
>CAXASG010000061.1:0-35001 GCA_963971525.1 Cephus spinipes
ATCAGTCGGTAAGGTAGTTTCCTACTGGTAAAAATACCATCAGTCGGTAAGGTAGTTTCCTACTGGTAAAAATACCATCAGTCGGTAAGGTAGTTTCCTACTGGTAAAAATACCATCAGTCGGTAAGGTAGTTTCCTACTGGTAAAAATACCATCAGTCGGTAAGGTAGTTTCCTACTGGTAAAAATACCATCAGTCGGTAAGGTAGTTTCCTCCTGGTAAAAATACCATCAGTCGGTAAGGTAGTTTCCTCCTGGTAAAAATACCATCAGTCGGTAAGGTAGTTTCCTCCTGGTAAAAATACCATCAGTCGGTAAGGTAGTTTCCTCCTGGTAAAAATACCATCAGTCGGTAAGGTAGTTTCCTCCTGGTAAAAATACCATCAGTCGGTAAGGTAGTTTCCTCCTGGTAAAAATACCATCAGTCGGTAAGGTAGTTTCCTCCTGGTAAAAATACCATCAGTCGGTAAGGTAGTTTCCTACTGGTAAAAATACCATCAGTCGGTAAGGTAGTTTCCTACTGGTAAAAATACCATCAGTCGGTAAGGTAGTTTCCTACTGGTAAAAATACCATCAGTCGGTAAGGTAGTTTCCTCCTGGTAAAAATACCATCAGTCGGTAAGGTAGTTTCCTCCTGGTAAAAATACCATCAGTCGGTAAGGTAGTTTCCTACTGGTAAAAATACCATCAGTCGGTAAGGTAGTTTCCTACTGGTAAAAATACCATCAGTCGGTAAGGTAGTTTCCTACTGGTAAAAATACCATCAGTCGGTAAGGTAGTTTCCTACTGGTAAAAATACCATCAGTCGGTAAGGTAGTTTCCTACTGGTAAAAATACCATCAGTCGGTAAGGTAGTTTCCTACTGGTAAAAATACCATCAGTCGGTAAGGTAGTTTCCTACTGGTAAAAATACCATCAGTCGGTAAGGTAGTTTCCTACTGGTAAAAATACCATCAGTCGGTAAGGTAGTTTCCTACTGGTAAAAATACCATCAGTCGGTAAGGTAGTTTCCTACTGGTAAAAATACCATCAGTCGGTAAGGTAGTTTCCTACTGGTAAAAATACCATCTGTCGGTAAGGTAGTTTCCTACTGGTAAAAATACCATCTGTCGGTAAGGTAGTTTCCTACTGGTAAAAATACCATCAGTCGGTAAGGTAGTTTCCTACTGGTAAAAATACCATCAGTCGCGGTAAGGTAGTTTCCTCCTGGTAAAAATACCATCAGTCGGTAAGGTAGTTTCCTCCTGGTAAAATACCATCAGTCGGTAAGGTAGTTTCCTCCTGGTAAAAATACCATCAGTCGGTAAGGTAGTTTCCTCCTGGTAAAAATACCATCAGTCGGTAAGGTAGTTTCCTCCTGGTAAAAATACCATCAGTCGGTAAGGTAGTTTCCTCCTGGTAAAAATACCATCAGTCGGTAAGGTAGTTTCCTCCTGGTAAAAATACCATCAGTCGGTAAGGTAGTTTCCTCCTGGTAAAAATACCATCAGTCGGTAAGGTAGTTTCCTCCTGGTAAAAATACCGATCAGTCGGTAAGGTAGTTTCCTCCTGGTAAAAATACCGTCAGTCGGTAAGGTAGTTTCCTCCTGGTAAAAATACCGTCAGTCGGTAAGGTAGTTTCCTACTGGTAAAAATACCGTCAGTCGGTAAGGTAGTTTCCTCCTGGTAAAAATACCGTCAGTCGGTAAGGTAGTTTCCTACTGGTAAAAATACCGTCAGTCGGTAAGGTAGTTTCCTCCTGGTAAAAATACCGTCAGTCGGTAAGGTAGTTTCCTCCTGGTAAAAATACCGTCAGTCGGTAAGGTAGTTTCCTACTGGTAAAAATACCGTCAGTCGGTAAGGTAGTTTCCTACTGGTAAAAATACCGTCAGTCGGTAAGGTAGTTTCCTACTGGTAAAAATACCGTCAGTCGGTAAGGTAGTTTCCTACTGGTAAAAATACCGTCAGTCGGTAAGGTAGTTTCCTACTGGTAAAAATACCGTCAGTCGGTAAGGTAGTTTCCTACTGGTAAAAATACCGTCAGTCGGTAAGGTAGTTTCCTACTGGTAAAAATACCGTCAGTCGGTAAGGTAGTTTCCTACTGGTAAAAATACCGTCAGTCGGTAAGGTAGTTTCCTACTGGTAAAAATACCGTCAGTCGGTAAGGTAGTTTCCTACTGGTAAAAATACCGTCAGTCGGTAAGGTAGTTTCCTACTGGTAAAAAATACCGTCAGTCGGTAAGGTAGTTTCCTCCTGGTAAAAATACCGTCAGTCGGTAAGGTAGTTTCCTCCTGGTAAAAATACCGTCAGTCGGTAAGGTAGTTTCCTCCTGGTAAAAATACCGTCAGTCGGTAAGGTAGTGTTTCCTCCTGGTAAAAATACCGTCAGTCGGTAAGGTAGTTTCCTCCTGGTAAAAATACCGTCAGTCGGTAAGGTAGTTTCCTCCTGGTAAAAATACCGTCAGTCGGTAAGGTAGTTTCCTCCTGGTAAAAATACCGTCAGTCGGTAAGGTAGTTTCCTACTGGTAAAAATACCGTCAGTCGGTAAGGTAGTTTCCTACTGGTAAAAATACCGTCAGTCGGTAAGGTAGTTTCCTACTGGTAAAAATACCGTCAGTCGGTAAGGTAGTTTCCTACTGGTAAAAATACCGTCAGTCGGTAAGGTAGTTTCCTACTGGTAAAAATACCGTCAGTCGGTAAGGTAGTTTCCTACTGGTAAAAATACCGTCAGTCGGTAAGGTAGTTTCCTACTGGTAAAAATACCGTCAGTCGGTAAGGTAGTTTCCTACTGGTAAAAATACCGTCAGTCGGTAAGGTAGTTTCCTACTGGTAAAAATACCGTCAGTCGGTAAGGTAGTTTCCTACTGGTAAAAATACCGTCAGTCGGTAAGGTAGTTTCCTACTGGTAAAAATACCGTCAGTCGGTAAGGTAGTTTCCTACTGGTAAAAATACCGTCAGTCGGTAAGGTAGTTTCCTACTGGTAAAAATACCGTCAGTCGGTAAGGTAGTTTCCTACTGGTAAAAATACCGTCAGTCGGTAAGGTAGTTTCCTACTGGTAAAAATACCGTCAGTCGGTAAGGTAGTTTCCTACTGGTAAAAATACCGTCAGTCGGTAAGGTAGTTTCCTACTGGTAAAAATACCGTCAGTCGGTAAGGTAGTTTCCTACTGGTAAAAATACCGTCAGTCGGTAAGGTAGTTTCCTACTGGTAAAAATACCGTCAGTCGGTAAGGTAGTTTCCTACTGGTAAAAATACCGTCAGTCGGTAAGGTAGTTTCCTACTGGTAAAAATACCGTCAGTCGGTAAGGTAGTTTCCTACTGGTAAAAATACCGTCAGTCGGTAAGGTAGTTTCCTACTGGTAAAAATACCGTCAGTCGGTAAGGTAGTTTCCTACTGGTAAAAATACCGTCAGTCGGTAAGGTAGTTTCCTACTGGTAAAAATACCGTCAGTCGGTAAGGTAGTTTCCTACTGGTAAAAATACCGTCAGTCGGTAAGGTAGTTTCCTACTGGTAAAAATACCGTCAGTCGGTAAGGTAGTTTCCTACTGGTAAAAATACCGTCAGTCGGTAAGGTAGTTTCCTACTGGTAAAAATACCGTCAGTCGGTAAGGTAGTTTCCTACTGGTAAAAATACCGTCAGTCGGTAAGGTAGTTTCCTACTGGTAAAAATACCGTCAGTCGGTAAGGTAGTTTCCTACTGGTAAAAATACCGTCAGTCGGTAAGGTAGTTTCCTACTGGTAAAAATACCGTCAGTCGGTAAGGTAGTTTCCTACTGGTAAAAATACCGTCAGTCGGTAAGGTAGTTTCCTACTGGTAAAAATACCGTCAGTCGGTAAGGTAGTTTCCTACTGGTAAAAATACCGTCAGTCGGTAAGGTAGTTTCCTACTGGTAAAAATACCGTCAGTCGGTAAGGTAGTTTCCTACTGGTAAAAATACCGTCAGTCGGTAAGGTAGTTTCCTACTGGTAAAAATACCGTCAGTCGGTAAGGTAGTTTCCTACTGGTAAAAATACCGTCAGTCGGTAAGGTAGTTTCCTACTGGTAAAAATACCGTCAGTCGGTAAGGTAGTTTCCTACTGGTAAAAATACCGTCAGTCGGTAAGGTAGTTTCCTACTGGTAAAAATACCGTCAGTCGGTAAGGTAGTTTCCTACTGGTAAAAATACCGTCAGTCGGTAAGGTAGTTTCCTACTGGTAAAAATACCGTCAGTCGGTAAGGTAGTTTCCTACTGGTAAAAATACCGTCAGTCCGGTAAGGTAGTTTCCTACTGGTAAAAATACCGTCAGTCGGTAAGGTAGTTTCCTACTGGTAAAAATACCGTCAGTCGGTAAGGTAGTTTCCTACTGGTAAAAATACCGTCAGTCGGTAAGGTAGTTTCCTACTGGTAAAAATACCGTCAGTCGGTAAGGTAGTTTCCTACTGGTAAAAATACCGTCAGTCGGTAAGGTAGTTTTCCTACTGGTAAAAATACCGTCAGTCGGTAAGGTAGTTTCCTACTGGTAAAAATACCGTCAGTCGGTAAGGTAGTTTCCTACTGGTAAAAATACCGTCAGTCGGTAAGGTAGTTTCCTACTGGTAAAAATACCGTCAGTCCGGTAAGGTAGTTTCCCTACTGGTAAAAATACCGTCAGTCGGTAAGGTAGTTTCCTACTGGTAAAAATACCGTCAGTCGGTAAGGTGGTTTCCTCCTGGTAAAAATACCGTCAGTCGGTAAGGTGGTTTCCTCCTGGTAAAAATACCGTCAGTCGGTAAGGTGGTTTCCTCCTGGTAAAAAATACCGTCAGTCGGTAAGGTGGTTTCCTCCTGGTAAAAATACCAGTCCAGTCGGTAAGGTGGTTTCCTCCTGGTAAAAAATACCAGTCCGTCGGTAAGGTGGTTTCCTCCTGGTAAAAAATACCATCCGTCGGTAAGGTGGTTTCCTCCTGGTAAAAAATACCATCCGTCGGTAAGGTGGTTTCCTCCTGGTAAAAAATACCATCCGTCGGTAAGGTGGTTTCCTCCTGGTAAAAAATACCATCCGTCGGTAAGGTGGTTTCCTCCTGGTAAAAAATACCATCCGTCGGTAAGGTGGTTTCCTCCTGGTAAAAAATACCATCCGTCGGTAAGGTGGTTTCCTCCTGGTAAAAAATACCATCCGTCGGTAAGGTGGTTTCCTCCTGGTAAAAAATACCATCCGTCGGTAAGGTGGTTTCCTCCTGGTAAAAAATACCATCCGTCGGTAAGGTGGTTTCCTCCTGGTAAAAAATACCATCCGTCGGTAAGGTGGTTTCCTCCTGGTAAAAAATACCATCCGTCGGTAAGGTGGTTTCCTCCTGGTAAAAAATACCATCCGTCGGTAAGGTGGTTTCCTCCTGGTAAAAAATACCATCCGTCGGTAAGGTGGTTTCCTCCTGGTAAAAAATACCATCCGTCGGTAAGGTGGTTTCCTCCTGGTAAAAAATACCATCCGTCGGTAAGGTGGTTTCCTCCTGGTAAAAAATACCATCCGTCGGTAAGGTGGTTTCCTCCTGGTAAAAAATACCATCCGTCCGGTAAGGTGGTTTCCTCCTGGTAAAAAATACCATCCGTCGGTAAGGTGGTTTCCTCCTGGTAAAAAATACCATCCGTCGGTAAGGTGGTTTCCTCCTGGTAAAAAATACCATCCGTCGGTAAGGTGGTTTCCTCCTGGTAAAAAATACCATCCGTCGGTAAGGTGGTTTCCTCCTGGTAAAAAATACCATCCGTCGGTAAGGTGGTTTCCTCCTGGTAAAAAATACCATCCGTCGGTAAGGTGGTTTCCTCCTGGTAAAAAATACCATCCGTCGGTAAGGTGGTTTCCTCCTGGTAAAAAATACCATCCGTCGGTAAGGTGGTTTCCTCCTGGTAAAAAATACCATCCGTCGGTAAGGTGGTTTCCTCCTGGTAAAAAATACCATCCGTCGGTAAGGTGGTTTCCTCCTGGTAAAAAATACCATCCGTCGGTAAGGTGGTTTCCTCCTGGTAAAAAATACCATCCCGTCGGTAAGGTGGTTTCCTCCTGAAAAAATACCATCCGTCGCTAAGGTAGGTTTCCTCCTGGTAAAAAATACCATCCGTCGCTAAGGTAGGTTTCCTCCTGGTAAAAAATACCATCCGTCGCTAAGGTGGTTTCCTCCTGGTAAAAAATACCATCCGTCGCTAAGGTAGGTTTCCTCCTGGTAAAAAAGTACCATCCGTCGCTAAGGTAGGTTTCCTCCTGGTAAAAAAGTACCATCCGTCGCTAAGGTAGTTTCCTCCTGGTAAAAAAGTACCATCCGTCGCTAAGGTAGTTTCCTCCTGGTAAAAAAGTACCATCCGTCGCTAAGGTAGTTTCCTCCTGGTAAAAAAGTACCATCCGTCGCTAAGGTAGTTTCCTCCTGGTAAAAAAGTACCATCCGTCGCTAAGGTAGGTTTCCTCCTGGTAAAAAAGTACCATCCGTCGCTAAGGTAGTTTCCTCCTGGTAAAAAAGTACCATCCGTCGCTAAGGTAGTTTCCTCCTGGTAAAAAAGTACCATCCGTCGCTAAGGTAGTTTCCTCCTGGTAAAAAAGTACCATCCGTCGCTAAGGTAGTTTCCTCCTGGTAAAAAAGTACCATCCGTCGCTAAGGTAGTTTCCTCCTGGTAAAAAAGTACCATCCGTCGCTAAGGTAGTTTCCTCCTGGTAAAAAAGTACCATCCGTCGCTAAGGTAGTTTCCTCCTGGTAAAAAAGTACCATCCGTCGCTAAGGTAGTTTCCTCCTGGTAAAAAAGTACCATCCGTCGCTAAGGTAGTTTCCTCCTGGTAAAAAAGTACCATCCGTCGCTAAGGTAGTTTCCTCCTGGTAAAAAAGTACCATCCGTCGCTAAGGTAGTTTCCTCCTGGTAAAAAAGTACCATCCGTCGCTAAGGTAGTTTCCTCCTGGTAAAAAAGTACCATCCGTCGCTAAGGTAGTTTCCTCCTGGTAAAAAAGTACCATCCGTCGCTAAGGTAGTTTCCTCCTGGTAAAAAAGTACCATCCGTCGCTAAGGTAGTTTCCTCCTGGTAAAAAAGTACCATCCGTCGCTAAGGTAGTTTCCTCCTGGTAAAAAAGTACCATCCGTCGCTAAGGTAGTTTCCTCCTGGTAAAAAAGTACCATCCGTCGCTAAGGTAGTTTCCTCCTGGTAAAAAAGTACCATCCGTCGCTAAGGTAGTTTCCTCCTGGTAAAAAAGTACCATCCGTCGCTAAGGTAGTTTCCTCCTGGTAAAAAAGTACCATCCGTCGCTAAGGTAGTTTCCTCCTGGTAAAAAAGTACCATCCGTCGCTAAGGTAGTTTCCTCCTGGTAAAAAAGTACCATCCGTCGCTAAGGTAGTTCCTCCTGGTAAAAAAGTACCATCCGTCGCTAAGGTAGTTTCCTCCTGGTAAAAAAGTACCATCGTCGCTAAGGTAGTTTCCTCCTGGTAAAAAAGTACCATCCGTCGCTAAGGTAGTTTCCTCCTGGTAAAAAAGTACCATCCGTCGCTAAGGTAGTTTCCTCCTGGTAAAAAAGTACCATCCGTCGCTAAGGTAGTTTCCTCCTGGTAAAAAAGTACCATCCGTCGCTAAGGTAGTTTCCTCCTGGTAAAAAAGTACCATCCGTCGCTAAGGTAGTTTCCTCCTGGTAAAAAAGTACCATCCGTCGCTAAGGTAGTTTCCTCCTGGTAAAAAAGTACCATCCGTCGCTAAGGTAGTTTCCTCCTGGTAAAAAAGTACCATCCGTCGCTAAGGTAGTTTCCTCCTGGTAAAAAAGTACCATCCGTCGCTAAGGTAGTTTCCTCCTGGTAAAAAAGTACCATCCGTCGCTAAGGTAGTTTCCTCCTGGTAAAAAAGTACCATCCGTCGCTAAGGTAGTTTCCTCCTGGTAAAAAAGTACCATCCGTCGCTAAGGTAGTTTCCTCCTGGTAAAAAGTACCATCCGTCGCTAAGGTAGTTTCCTCCTGGTAAAAAAGTACCATCCGTCGCTAAGGTAGTTTCCTCCTGGTAAAAAGTACCATCCGTCGCTAAGGTAGTTTCCTCCTGGTAAAAAAGTACCATCCGTCGCTAAGGTAGTTTCCTCCTGGTAAAAAAGTACCATCCGTCGCTAAGGTAGTTTCCTCCTGGTAAAAAAGTACCATCCGTCGCTAAGGTAGTTTCCTCCTGGTAAAAAAGTACCATCCGTCGCTAAGGTAGTTTCCTTCCTGGTAAAAAAGTACCATCCGTCGCTAAGGTAGTTTCCTCTGGTAAAAAAGTACCATCCGTCGCTAAGGTAGTTTCCTCCTGGTAAAAAAGTACCATCCGTCGCTAAGGTAGTTTCCTCCTGGTAAAAAAGTACCATCCGTCGCTAAGGTAGTTTCCTCCTGGTAAAAAAGTACCATCCGTCGCTAAGGTAGTTTCCTCCTGGTAAAAAAGTACCATCCGTCGCTAAGGTAGTTTCCTCCTGGTAAAAAAGTACCATCCGTCGCTAAGGTAGTTTCCTCCTGGTAAAAAAGTACCATCCGTCGCTAAGGTAGTTTCCTCCTGGTAAAAAAGTACCATCCGTCGCTAAGGTAGTTTCCTCCTGGTAAAAAAGTACCATCCGTCGCTAAGGTAGTTTCCTCCTGGTAAAAAAGTACCATCCGTCGCTAAGGTAGTTTCCTCCTGGTAAAAAAGTACCATCCGTCGCTAAGGTAGTTTCCTCCTGGTAAAAAAGTACCATCCGTCGCTAAGGTAGTTTCCTCCTGGTAAAAAAGTACCATCCGTCGCTAAGGTAGTTTCCTCCTGGTAAAAAAGTACCATCCGTCGCTAAGGTAGTTTCCTCCTGGTAAAAAAGTACCATCCGTCGCTAAGGTAGTTTCCTCCTGGTAAAAAAGTACCATCCGTCGCTAAGGTAGTTTCCTCCTGGTAAAAAAGTACCATCCGTCGCTAAGGTAGTTTCCTCCTGGTAAAAAAGTACCATCCGTCGCTAAGGTAGTTTCCTCCTGGTAAAAAAGTACCATCCGTCGCTAAGGTAGTTTCCTCCTGGTAAAAAAGTACCATCCGTCGCTAAGGTAGTTTCCTCCTGGTAAAAAAGTACCATCCGTCGCTAAGGTAGTTTCCTCCTGGTAAAAAAGTACCATCCGTCGCTAAGGTAGTTTCCTCCTGGTAAAAAAGTACCATCCGTCGCTAAGGTAGTTTCCTCCTGGTAAAAAAGTACCATCCGTCGCTAAGGTAGTTTCCTCCTGGTAAAAAAGTACCATCCGTCGCTAAGGTAGTTTCCTCCTGGTAAAAAAGTACCATCCGTCGCTAAGGTAGTTTCCTCCTGGTAAAAAAGTACCATCCGTCGCTAAGGTAGTTTCCTCCTGGTAAAAAAGTACCATCCGTCGCTAAGGTAGTTTCCTCCTGGTAAAAAAGTACCATCCGTCGCTAAGGTAGTTTCCTCCTGGTAAAAAAGTACCATCCGTCGCTAAGGTAGTTTCCTCCTGGTAAAAAAGTACCATCCGTCGCTAAGGTAGTTTCCTCCTGGTAAAAAAGTACCATCCGTCGCTAAGGTAGTTTCCTCCTGGTAAAAAAGTACCATCCGTCGCTAAGGTAGTTTCCTCCTGGTAAAAAAGTACCATCCGTCGCTAAGGTAGTTTCCTCCTGGTAAAAAAGTACCATCCGTCGCTAAGGTAGTTTCCTCCTGGTAAAAAGTACCATCCGTCGCTAAGGTAGTTTCCTCCTGGTAAAAAAGTACCATCCGTCGCTAAGGTAGTTTCCTCCTGGTAAAAAAGTACCATCCGTCGCTAAGGTAGTTTCCTCCTGGTAAAAAAGTACCATCCGTCGCTAAGGTAGTTTCCTCCTGGTAAAAAAGTACCATCCGTCGCTAAGGTAGTTTCCTCCTGGTAAAAAAGTACCATCCGTCGCTAAGGTAGTTTCCTACTGGTAAAAAAGTACCATCAGTCGCTAAGGTAGTTTCCTCCTGGTAAAAAGTACCATCCGTCGCTAAGGTAGTTTCCTCCTGGTAAAAAAGTACCATCCGTCGGCTAAGGTAGTTTCCTCCTGGTAAAAAAGTACCATCCGTCGCTAAGGTAGTTTCCTCCTGGTAAAAAAGTACCATCCGTCGCTAAGGTAGTTTCCTCCTGGTAAAAAAGTACCATCCGTCGCGTAAGGTAGTTTCCTACTGGTAAAAAGTACCATCAGTCGCTAAGGTAGTTTCCTACTGGTAAAAAGTACCATCAGTCGGTAAGGTAGTTTCCTACTGGTAAAAAGTACCATCAGTCGGTAAGGTAGTTTCCTACTGGTAAAAAGTACCATCAGTCGGCTAAGGTAGTTTCCTACTGGTAAAAATACCATCAGTCGGTAAGGTAGTTTCCTACTGGTAAAAAGTACCATCAGTCGGTAAGGTAGTTTCCTACTGGTAAAAATACCATCAGTCGGTAAGGTAGTTTCCTACTGGTAAAAATACCATCAGTCGGTAAGGTAGTTTCCTACTGGTAAAAATACCATCAGTCGGTAAGGTAGTTTCCTACTGGTAAAAATACCATCAGTCGGTAAGGTAGTTTCCTACTGGTAAAAATACCATCAGTCGGTAAGGTAGTTTCCTACTGGTAAAAATACCATCAGTCGGTAAGGTAGTTTCCTACTGGTAAAAATACCATCAGTCGGTAAGGTAGTTTCCTACTGGTAAAAATACCATCAGTCGGTAAGGTAGTTTCCTACTGGTAAAAATACCATCAGTCGGTAAGGTAGTTTCCTACTGGTAAAAATACCATCAGTCGGTAAGGTAGTTTCCTACTGGTAAAAATACCATCAGTCGGTAAGGTAGTTTCCTACTGGTAAAAATACCATCAGTCGGTAAGGTAGTTTCCTACTGGTAAAAATACCATCAGTCGGTAAGGTAGTTTCCTACTGGTAAAAATACCATCAGTCGGTAAGGTAGTTTCCTACTGGTAAAAATACCATCAGTCGGTAAGGTAGTTTCCTACTGGTAAAAATACCATCAGTCGGTAAGGTAGTTTCCTACTGGTAAAAATACCATCAGTCGGTAAGGTAGTTTCCTACTGGTAAAAATACCATCAGTCGGTAAGGTAGTTTCCTACTGGTAAAAATACCATCAGTCGGTAAGGTAGTTTCCTACTGGTAAAAATACCATCAGTCGGTAAGGTAGTTTCCTACTGGTAAAAATACCATCAGTCGGTAAGGTAGTTTCCTACTGGTAAAAATACCATCAGTCGGTAAGGTAGTTTCCTACTGGTAAAAATACCATCAGTCGGTAAGGTAGTTTCCTACTGGTAAAAATACCATCAGTCGGTAAGGTAGTTTCCTACTGGTAAAAATACCATCAGTCGGTAAGGTAGTTTCCTACTGGTAAAAATACCATCAGTCGGTAAGGTAGTTTCCTACTGGTAAAAATACCATCAGTCGGTAAGGTAGTTTCCTACTGGTAAAAATACCATCAGTCGGTAAGGTAGTTTCCTACTGGTAAAAATACCATCAGTCGGTAAGGTAGTTTCCTACTGGTAAAAATACCATCAGTCGGTAAGGTAGTTTCCTACTGGTAAAAATACCATCAGTCGGTAAGGTAGTTTCCTACTGGTAAAAATACCATCAGTCGGTAAGGTAGTTTCCTACTGGTAAAAATACCATCAGTCGGTAAGGTAGTTTCCTACTGGTAAAAATACCATCAGTCGGTAAGGTAGTTTCCTACTGGTAAAAATACCATCAGTCGGTAAGGTAGTTTCCTACTGGTAAAAATACCATCAGTCGGTAAGGTAGTTTCCTACTGGTAAAAATACCATCAGTCGGTAAGGTAGTTTCCTACTGGTAAAAATACCATCAGTCGGTAAGGTAGTTTCCTACTGGTAAAAATACCATCAGTCGGTAAGGTAGTTTCCTACTGGTAAAAATACCATCAGTCGGTAAGGTAGTTTCCTACTGGTAAAAATACCATCAGTCGGTAAGGTAGTTTCCTACTGGTAAAAATACCATCAGTCGGTAAGGTAGTTTCCTACTGGTAAAAATACCATCAGTCGGTAAGGTAGTTTCCTACTGGTAAAAATACCATCAGTCGGTAAGGTAGTTTCCTACTGGTAAAATACCATCAGTCGGTAAGGTAGTTTCCTACTGGTAAAAATACCATCAGTCGGTAAGGTAGTTTCCTACTGGTAAAAATACCATCAGTCGGTAAGGTAGTTTCCTACTGGTAAAAATACCATCAGTCGGTAAGGTAGTTTCCTACTGGTAAAAATACCATCAGTCGGTAAGGTAGTTTCCTACTGGTAAAAATACCATCAGTCGGTAAGGTAGTTTCCTACTGGTAAAAATACCATCAGTCGGTAAGGTAGTTTCCTACTGGTAAAAATACCATCAGTCGGTAAGGTAGTTTCCTACTGGTAAAAATACCATCAGTCGGTAAGGTAGTTTCCTACTGGTAAAAATACCATCAGTCGGTAAGGTAGTTTCCTACTGGTAAAAATACCATCAGTCGGTAAGGTAGTTTCCTACTGGTAAAAATACCATCAGTCGGTAAGGTAGTTTCCTACTGGTAAAAATACCATCAGTCGGTAAGGTAGTTTCCTACTGGTAAAAATACCATCAGTCGGTAAGGTAGTTTCCTACTGGTAAAAATACCATCAGTCGGTAAGGTAGTTTCCTACTGGTAAAAATACCATCAGTCGGTAAGGTAGTTTCCTACTGGTAAAAATACCATCAGTCGGTAAGGTAGTTTCCTACTGGTAAAAATACCATCAGTCGGTAAGGTAGTTTCCTACTGGTAAAAATACCATCAGTCGGTAAGGTAGTTTCCTACTGGTAAAAATACCATCAGTCGGTAAGGTAGTTTCCTACTGGTAAAAATACCATCAGTCGGTAAGGTAGTTTCCTACTGGTAAAAATACCATCAGTCGGTAAGGTAGTTTCCTACTGGTAAAAATACCATCAGTCGGTAAGGTAGTTTCCTATGGTAAAAATACCATCAGTCGGTAAGGTAGTTTCCTACTGGTAAAAATACCATCAGTCGGTAAGGTAGTTTCCTACTGGTAAAAATACCATCAGTCGGTAAGGTAGTTTCCTACTGGTAAAAATACCATCAGTCGGTAAGGTAGTTTCCTACTGGTAAAAATACCATCAGTCGGTAAGGTAGTTTCCTACTGGTAAAAATACCATCAGTCGGTAAGGTAGTTTCCTACTGGTAAAAATACCATCAGTCGGTAAGGTAGTTTCCTACTGGTAAAAATACCATCAGTCGGTAAGGTAGTTTCCTACTGGTAAAAATACCATCAGTCGGTAAGGTAGTTTCCTACTGGTAAAAATACCATCAGTCGGTAAGGTAGTTTCCTACTGGTAAAAATACCATCAGTCGGTAAGGTAGTTTCCTACTGGTAAAATACCATCAGTCGGTAAGGTAGTTTCCTACTGGTAAAAATACCATCAGTCGGTAAGGTAGTTTCCTACTGGTAAAAATACCATCAGTCGGTAAGGTAGTTTCCTACTGGTAAAAATACCATCAGTCGGTAAGGTAGTTTCCTACTGGTAAAAATACCATCAGTCGGTAAGGTAGTTTCCTACTGGTAAAAATACCATCAGTCGGTAAGGTAGTTTCCTACTGGTAAAAATACCATCAGTCGGTAAGGTAGTTTCCTACTGGTAAAAATACCATCAGTCGGTAAGGTAGTTTCCTACTGGTAAAAATACCATCAGTCGGTAAGGTAGTTTCCTACTGGTAAAAATACCATCAGTCGGTAAGGTAGTTTCCTACTGGTAAAAATACCATCAGTCGGTAAGGTAGTTTCCTACTGGTAAAAATACCATCAGTCGGTAAGGTAGTTTCCTACTGGTAAAATACCATCAGTCGGTAAGGTAGTTTCCTACTGGTAAAAATACCATCAGTCGGTAAGGTAGTTTCCTACTGGTAAAAATACCATCAGTCGGTAAGGTAGTTTCCTACTGGTAAAAATACCATCAGTCGGTAAGGTAGTTTCCTACTGGTAAAAATACCATCAGTCGGTAAGGTAGTTTCCTACTGGTAAAAATACCATCAGTCGGTAAGGTAGTTTCCTACTGGTAAAAATACCATCAGTCGGTAAGGTAGTTTCCTACTGGTAAAAATACCATCAGTCGGTAAGGTAGTTTCCTACTGGTAAAAATACCATCAGTCGGTAAGGTAGTTTCCTACTGGTAAAAATACCATCAGTCGGTAAGGTAGTTTCCTACTGGTAAAAATACCATCAGTCGGTAAGGTAGTTTCCTACTGGTAAAAATACCATCAGTCGGTAAGGTAGTTTCCTACTGGTAAAAATACCATCAGTCGGTAAGGTAGTTTCCTACTGGTAAAAATACCATCAGTCGGTAAGGTAGTTTCCTACTGGTAAAAATACCATCAGTCGGTAAGGTAGTTTCCTACTGGTAAAAATACCATCAGTCGGTAAGGTAGTTTCCTACTGGTAAAAATACCATCAGTCGGTAAGGTAGTTTCCTACTGGTAAAAATACCATCAGTCGGTAAGGTAGTTTCCTACTGGTAAAAATACCATCAGTCGGTAAGGTAGTTTCCTACTGGTAAAAATACCATCAGTCGGTAAGGTAGTTTCCTACTGGTAAAAATACCATCAGTCGGTAAGGTAGTTTCCTACTGGTAAAATACCATCAGTCGGTAAGGTAGTTTCCTACTGGTAAAAATACCATCAGTCGGTAAGGTAGTTTCCTACTGGTAAAAATACCATCAGTCGGTAAGGTAGTTTCCTACTGGTAAAAATACCATCAGTCGGTAAGGTAGTTTCCTACTGGTAAAAATACCATCAGTCGGTAAGGTAGTTTCCTACTGGTAAAAATACCATCAGTCGGTAAGGTAGTTTCCTACTGGTAAAAATACCATCAGTCGGTAAGGTAGTTTCCTACTGGTAAAAATACCATCAGTCGGTAAGGTAGTTTCCTACTGGTAAAAATACCATCAGTCGGTAAGGTAGTTTCCTACTGGTAAAAATACCATCAGTCGGTAAGGTAGTTTCCTACTGGTAAAAATACCATCAGTCGGTAAGGTAGTTTCCTACTGGTAAAAATACCATCAGTCGGTAAGGTAGTTTCCTACTGGTAAAAATACCATCAGTCGGTAAGGTAGTTTCCTACTGGTAAAAATACCATCAGTCGGTAAGGTAGTTTCCTACTGGTAAAAATACCATCAGTCGGTAAGGTAGTTTCCTACTGGTAAAAATACCATCAGTCGGTAAGGTAGTTTCCTACTGGTAAAAATACCATCAGTCGGTAAGGTAGTTTCCTACTGGTAAAAATACCATCAGTCGGTAAGGTAGTTTCCTACTGGTAAAAATACCATCAGTCGGTAAGGTAGTTTCCTACTGGTAAAAATACCATCAGTCGGTAAGGTAGTTTCCTACTGGTAAAAATACCATCAGTCGGTAAGGTAGTTTCCTACTGGTAAAAATACCATCAGTCGGTAAGGTAGTTTCCTACTGGTAAAAATACCATCAGTCGGTAAGGTAGTTTCCTACTGGTAAAAATACCATCAGTCGGTAAGGTAGTTTCCTACTGGTAAAAATACCATCAGTCGGTAAGGTAGTTTCCTACTGGTAAAAATACCATCAGTCGGTAAGGTAGTTTCCTACTGGTAAAAATACCATCAGTCGGTAAGGTAGTTTCCTACTGGTAAAAATACCATCAGTCGGTAAGGTAGTTTCCTACTGGTAAAAATACCATCAGTCGGTAAGGTAGTTTCCTACTGGTAAAAATACCATCAGTCGGTAAGGTAGTTTCCTACTGGTAAAAATACCATCAGTCGGTAAGGTAGTTTCCTACTGGTAAAAATACCATCAGTCGGTAAGGTAGTTTCCTACTGGTAAAAATACCATCAGTCGGTAAGGTAGTTTCCTACTGGTAAAATACCATCAGTCGGTAAGGTAGTTTCCTACTGGTAAAAATACCATCAGTCGGTAAGGTAGTTTCCTACTGGTAAAAATACCATCAGTCGGTAAGGTAGTTTCCTACTGGTAAAAATACCATCAGTCGGTAAGGTAGTTTCCTACTGGTAAAAATACCATCAGTCGGTAAGGTAGTTTCCTACTGGTAAAAATACCATCAGTCGGTAAGGTAGTTTCCTACTGGTAAAAATACCATCAGTCGGTAAGGTAGTTTCCTACTGGTAAAAATACCATCAGTCGGTAAGGTAGTTTCCTACTGGTAAAAATACCATCAGTCGGTAAGGTAGTTTCCTACTGGTAAAAATACCATCAGTCGGTAAGGTAGTTTCCTACTGGTAAAAATACCATCAGTCGGTAAGGTAGTTTCCTACTGGTAAAAATACCATCAGTCGGTAAGGTAGTTTCCTACTGGTAAAAATACCATCAGTCGGTAAGGTAGTTTCCTACTGGTAAAAATACCATCAGTCGGTAAGGTAGTTTCCTACTGGTAAAAATACCATCAGTCGGTAAGGTAGTTTCCTACTGGTAAAAATACCATCAGTCGGTAAGGTAGTTTCCTACTGGTAAAAATACCATCAGTCGGTAAGGTAGTTTCCTACTGGTAAAAATACCATCAGTCGGTAAGGTAGTTTCCTACTGGTAAAAATACCATCAGTCGGTAAGGTAGTTTCCTACTGGTAAAAATACCATCAGTCGGTAAGGTAGTTTCCTACTGGTAAAATACCATCAGTCGGTAAGGTAGTTTCCTACTGGTAAAAATACCATCAGTCGGTAAGGTAGTTTCCTACTGGTAAAAATACCATCAGTCGGTAAGGTAGTTTCCTACTGGTAAAAATACCATCAGTCGGTAAGGTAGTTTCCTACTGGTAAAAATACCATCAGTCGGTAAGGTAGTTTCCTACTGGTAAAAATACCATCAGTCGGTAAGGTAGTTTCCTACTGGTAAAAATACCATCAGTCGGTAAGGTAGTTTCCTACTGGTAAAAATACCATCAGTCGGTAAGGTAGTTTCCTACTGGTAAAAATACCATCAGTCGGTAAGGTAGTTTCCTACTGGTAAAAATACCATCAGTCGGTAAGGTAGTTTCCTACTGGTAAAAATACCATCAGTCGGTAAGGTAGTTTCCTACTGGTAAAAATACCATCAGTCGGTAAGGTAGTTTCCTACTGGTAAAAATACCATCAGTCGGTAAGGTAGTTTCCTACTGGTAAAAATACCATCAGTCGGTAAGGTAGTTTCCTACTGGTAAAAATACCATCAGTCGGTAAGGTAGTTTCCTACTGGTAAAAATACCATCAGTCGGTAAGGTAGTTTCCTACTGGTAAAAATACCATCAGTCGGTAAGGTAGTTTCCTACTGGTAAAAATACCATCAGTCGGTAAGGTAGTTTCCTACTGGTAAAAATACCATCAGTCGGTAAGGTAGTTTCCTACTGGTAAAAATACCATCAGTCGGTAAGGTAGTTTCCTACTGGTAAAAATACCATCAGTCGGTAAGGTAGTTTCCTACTGGTAAAAATACCATCAGTCGGTAAGGTAGTTTCCTACTGGTAAAAATACCATCAGTCGGTAAGGTAGTTTCCTACTGGTAAAAATACCATCAGTCGGTAAGGTAGTTTCCTACTGGTAAAAATACCATCAGTCGGTAAGGTAGTTTCCTACTGGTAAAAATACCATCAGTCGGTAAGGTAGTTTCCTACTGGTAAAAATACCATCAGTCGGTAAGGTAGTTTCCTACTGGTAAAAATACCATCAGTCGGTAAGGTAGTTTCCTACTGGTAAAAATACCATCAGTCGGTAAGGTAGTTTCCTACTGGTAAAAATACCATCAGTCGGTAAGGTAGTTTCCTACTGGTAAAAATACCATCAGTCGGTAAGGTAGTTTCCTACTGGTAAAAATACCATCAGTCGGTAAGGTAGTTTCCTACTGGTAAAAATACCATCAGTCGGTAAGGTAGTTTCCTACTGGTAAAAATACCATCAGTCGGTAAGGTAGTTTCCTACTGGTAAAAATACCATCAGTCGGTAAGGTAGTTTCCTACTGGTAAAAATACCATCAGTCGGTAAGGTAGTTTCCTACTGGTAAAAATACCATCAGTCGGTAAGGTAGTTTCCTACTGGTAAAAATACCATCAGTCGGTAAGGTAGTTTCCTACTGGTAAAAATACCATCAGTCGGTAAGGTAGTTTCCTACTGGTAAAAATACCATCAGTCGGTAAGGTAGTTTCCTACTGGTAAAAATACCATCAGTCGGTAAGGTAGTTTCCTACTGGTAAAAATACCATCAGTCGGTAAGGTAGTTTCCTACTGGTAAAAATACCATCAGTCGGTAAGGTAGTTTCCTACTGGTAAAAATACCATCAGTCGGTAAGGTAGTTTCCTACTGGTAAAAATACCATCAGTCGGTAAGGTAGTTTCCTACTGGTAAAAATACCATCAGTCGGTAAGGTAGTTTCCTACTGGTAAAAATACCATCAGTCGGTAAGGTAGTTTCCTACTGGTAAAAATACCATCAGTCGGTAAGGTAGTTTCCTACTGGTAAAAATACCATCAGTCGGTAAGGTAGTTTCCTACTGGTAAAAATACCATCAGTCGGTAAGGTAGTTTCCTACTGGTAAAAATACCATCAGTCGGTAAGGTAGTTTCCTACTGGTAAAAATACCATCAGTCGGTAAGGTAGTTTCCTACTGGTAAAAATACCATCAGTCGGTAAGGTAGTTTCCTACTGGTAAAAATACCATCAGTCGGTAAGGTAGTTTCCTACTGGTAAAAATACCATCAGTCGGTAAGGTAGTTTCCTACTGGTAAAAATACCATCAGTCGGTAAGGTAGTTTCCTACTGGTAAAAATACCATCAGTCGGTAAGGTAGTTTCCTACTGGTAAAAATACCATCAGTCGGTAAGGTAGTTTCCTACTGGTAAAAATACCATCAGTCGGTAAGGTAGTTTCCTACTGGTAAAAATACCATCAGTCGGTAAGGTAGTTTCCTACTGGTAAAAATACCATCAGTCGGTAAGGTAGTTTCCTACTGGTAAAAATACCATCAGTCGGTAAGGTAGTTTCCTACTGGTAAAAATACCATCAGTCGGTAAGGTAGTTTCCTACTGGTAAAAATACCATCAGTCGGTAAGGTAGTTTCCTACTGGTAAAAATACCATCAGTCGGTAAGGTAGTTTCCTACTGGTAAAAATACCATCAGTCGGTAAGGTAGTTTCCTACTGGTAAAAATACCATCAGTCGGTAAGGTAGTTTCCTACTGGTAAAAATACCATCAGTCGGTAAGGTAGTTTCCTACTGGTAAAAATACCATCAGTCGGTAAGGTAGTTTCCTACTGGTAAAAATACCATCAGTCGGTAAGGTAGTTTCCTACTGGTAAAAATACCATCAGTCGGTAAGGTAGTTTCCTACTGGTAAAAATACCATCAGTCGGTAAGGTAGTTTCCTACTGGTAAAAATACCATCAGTCGGTAAGGTAGTTTCCTACTGGTAAAAATACCATCAGTCGGTAAGGTAGTTTCCTACTGGTAAAAATACCATCAGTCGGTAAGGTAGTTTCCTACTGGTAAAAATACCATCAGTCGGTAAGGTAGTTTCCTACTGGTAAAAATACCATCAGTCGGTAAGGTAGTTTCCTACTGGTAAAAATACCATCAGTCGGTAAGGTAGTTTCCTACTGGTAAAAATACCATCAGTCGGTAAGGTAGTTTCCTACTGGTAAAAATACCATCAGTCGGTAAGGTAGTTTCCTACTGGTAAAAATACCATCAGTCGGTAAGGTAGTTTCCTACTGGTAAAAATACCATCAGTCGGTAAGGTAGTTTCCTACTGGTAAAAATACCATCAGTCGGTAAGGTAGTTTCCTACTGGTAAAAATACCATCAGTCGGTAAGGTAGTTTCCTACTGGTAAAAATACCATCAGTCGGTAAGGTAGTTTCCTACTGGTAAAAATACCATCAGTCGGTAAGGTAGTTTCCTACTGGTAAAAATACCATCAGTCGGTAAGGTAGTTTCCTACTGGTAAAAATACCATCAGTCGGTAAGGTAGTTTCCTACTGGTAAAAATACCATCAGTCGGTAAGGTAGTTTCCTACTGGTAAAAATACCATCAGTCGGTAAGGTAGTTTCCTACTGGTAAAAATACCATCAGTCGGTAAGGTAGTTTCCTACTGGTAAAAATACCATCAGTCGGTAAGGTAGTTTCCTACTGGTAAAAATACCATCAGTCGGTAAGGTAGTTTCCTACTGGTAAAAATACCATCAGTCGGTAAGGTAGTTTCCTACTGGTAAAAATACCATCAGTCGGTAAGGTAGTTTCCTACTGGTAAAAATACCATCAGTCGGTAAGGTAGTTTCCTACTGGTAAAAATACCATCAGTCGGTAAGGTAGTTTCCTACTGGTAAAAATACCATCAGTCGGTAAGGTAGTTTCCTACTGGTAAAAATACCATCAGTCGGTAAGGTAGTTTCCTACTGGTAAAAATACCATCAGTCGGTAAGGTAGTTTCCTACTGGTAAAAATACCATCAGTCGGTAAGGTAGTTTCCTACTGGTAAAAATACCATCAGTCGGTAAGGTAGTTTCCTACTGGTAAAAATACCATCAGTCGGTAAGGTAGTTTCCTACTGGTAAAAATACCATCAGTCGGTAAGGTAGTTTCCTACTGGTAAAAATACCATCAGTCGGTAAGGTAGTTTCCTACTGGTAAAAATACCATCAGTCGGTAAGGTAGTTTCCTACTGGTAAAAATACCATCAGTCGGTAAGGTAGTTTCCTACTGGTAAAAATACCATCAGTCGGTAAGGTAGTTTCCTACTGGTAAAAATACCATCAGTCGGTAAGGTAGTTTCCTACTGGTAAAAATACCATCAGTCGGTAAGGTAGTTTCCTACTGGTAAAAATACCATCAGTCGGTAAGGTAGTTTCCTACTGGTAAAAATACCATCAGTCGGTAAGGTAGTTTCCTACTGGTAAAAATACCATCAGTCGGTAAGGTAGTTTCCTACTGGTAAAAATACCATCAGTCGGTAAGGTAGTTTCCTACTGGTAAAAATACCATCAGTCGGTAAGGTAGTTTCCTACTGGTAAAAATACCATCAGTCGGTAAGGTAGTTTCCTACTGGTAAAAATACCATCAGTCGGTAAGGTAGTTTCCTACTGGTAAAAATACCATCAGTCGGTAAGGTAGTTTCCTACTGGTAAAAATACCATCAGTCGGTAAGGTAGTTTCCTACTGGTAAAAATACCATCAGTCGGTAAGGTAGTTTCCTACTGGTAAAAATACCATCAGTCGGTAAGGTAGTTTCCTACTGGTAAAAATACCATCAGTCGGTAAGGTAGTTTCCTACTGGTAAAAATACCATCAGTCGGTAAGGTAGTTTCCTACTGGTAAAAATACCATCAGTCGGTAAGGTAGTTTCCTACTGGTAAAAATACCATCAGTCGGTAAGGTAGTTTCCTACTGGTAAAAATACCATCAGTCGGTAAGGTAGTTTCCTACTGGTAAAAATACCATCAGTCGGTAAGGTAGTTTCCTACTGGTAAAAATACCATCAGTCGGTAAGGTAGTTTCCTACTGGTAAAAATACCATCAGTCGGTAAGGTAGTTTCCTACTGGTAAAAATACCATCAGTCGGTAAGGTAGTTTCCTACTGGTAAAAATACCATCAGTCGGTAAGGTAGTTTCCTACTGGTAAAAATACCATCAGTCGGTAAGGTAGTTTCCTACTGGTAAAAATACCATCAGTCGGTAAGGTAGTTTCCTACTGGTAAAAATACCATCAGTCGGTAAGGTAGTTTCCTACTGGTAAAAATACCATCAGTCGGTAAGGTAGTTTCCTACTGGTAAAAATACCATCAGTCGGTAAGGTAGTTTCCTACTGGTAAAAATACCATCAGTCGGTAAGGTAGTTTCCTACTGGTAAAAATACCATCAGTCGGTAAGGTAGTTTCCTACTGGTAAAAATACCATCAGTCGGTAAGGTAGTTTCCTACTGGTAAAAATACCATCAGTCGGTAAGGTAGTTTCCTACTGGTAAAAATACCATCAGTCGGTAAGGTAGTTTCCTACTGGTAAAAATACCATCAGTCGGTAAGGTAGTTTCCTACTGGTAAAAATACCATCAGTCGGTAAGGTAGTTTCCTACTGGTAAAAATACCATCAGTCGGTAAGGTAGTTTCCTACTGGTAAAAATACCATCAGTCGGTAAGGTAGTTTCCTACTGGTAAAAATACCATCAGTCGGTAAGGTAGTTTCCTACTGGTAAAAATACCATCAGTCGGTAAGGTAGTTTCCTACTGGTAAAAATACCATCAGTCGGTAAGGTAGTTTCCTACTGGTAAAAATACCATCAGTCGGTAAGGTAGTTTCCTACTGGTAAAAATACCATCAGTCGGTAAGGTAGTTTCCTACTGGTAAAAATACCATCAGTCGGTAAGGTAGTTTCCTACTGGTAAAAATACCATCAGTCGGTAAGGTAGTTTCCTACTGGTAAAAATACCATCAGTCGGTAAGGTAGTTTCCTACTGGTAAAAATACCATCAGTCGGTAAGGTAGTTTCCTACTGGTAAAAATACCATCAGTCGGTAAGGTAGTTTCCTACTGGTAAAAATACCATCAGTCGGTAAGGTAGTTTCCTACTGGTAAAAATACCATCAGTCGGTAAGGTAGTTTCCTACTGGTAAGAATACCATCAGTCGGTAAGGTAGTTTCCTACTGGTAAGAATACCATCAGTCGGTAAGGTAGTTTCCTACTGGTAAGAATACCATCAGTCGGTAAGGTAGTTTCCTACTGGTAAGAATACCATCAGTCGGTAAGGTAGTTTCCTACTGGTAAGAATACCATCAGTCGGTAAGGTAGTTTC
This sequence comes from Cephus spinipes, assembly GCA_963971525.1. Lineage (NCBI taxonomy): Eukaryota > Metazoa > Arthropoda > Insecta > Hymenoptera > Cephidae > Cephus > Cephus spinipes. Next base: position 22,685 of record CAXASG010000061.1, read on the forward strand.
CTACTGGTAAGAATACCATCAGTCGGTAAGGTAGTTTCCTACTGGTAAGAATACCATCAGTCGGTAAGGTAGTTTCCTACTGGTAAGAATACCATCAGTCGGTAAGGTAGTTTCCTACTGGTAAGAATACCATCAGTCGGTAAGGTAGTTTCCTACTGGTAAGAATACCATCAGTCGGTAAGGTAGTTTCCTACTGGTAAGAATACCATCAGTCGGTAAGGTAGTTTCCTACTGGTAAGAATACCATCAGTCGGTAAGGTAGTTTCCTACTGGTAAGAATACCATCAGTCGGTAAGGTAGTTTCCTACTGGTAAGAATACCATCAGTCGGTAAGGTAGTTTCCTACTGGTAAGAATACCATCAGTCGGTAAGGTAGTTTCCTACTGGTAAGAATACCATCAGTCGGTAAGGTAGTTTCCTACTGGTAAGAATACCATCAGTCGGTAAGGTAGTTTCCTACTGGTAAGAATACCATCAGTCGGTAAGGTAGTTTCCTACTGGTAAGAATACCATCAGTCGGTAAGGTAGTTTCCTACTGGTAAGAATACCATCAGTCGGTAAGGTAGTTTCCTACTGGTAAGAATACCATCAGTCGGTAAGGTAGTTTCCTACTGGTAAGAATACCATCAGTCGGTAAGGTAGTTTCCTACTGGTAAGAATACCATCAGTCGGTAAGGTAGTTTCCTACTGGTAAGAATACCATCAGTCGGTAAGGTAGTTTCCTACTGGTAAGAATACCATCAGTCGGTAAGGTAGTTTCCTACTGGTAAGAATACCATCAGTCGGTAAGGTAGTTTCCTACTGGTAAGAATACCATCAGTCGGTAAGGTAGTTTCCTACTGGTAAGAATACCATCAGTCGGTAAGGTAGTTTCCTACTGGTAAGAAATACCATCAGTCGGTAAGGTAGTTTCCTACTGGTAAGAATACCATCAGTCGGTAAGGTAGTTTCCTACTGGTAAGAATACCATCAGTCGGTAAGGTAGTTTCCTACTGGTAAGAATACCATCAGTCGGTAAGGTAGTTTCCTACTGGTAAGAATACCATCAGTCGGTAAGGTAGTTTCCTACTGGTAAGAAATACCATCAGTCGGTAAGGTAGTTTCCTACTGGTAAGAATACCATCAGTCGGTAAGGTAGTTTCCTACTGGTAAGAATACCATCAGTCGGTAAGGTAGTTTCCTACTGGTAAGAATACCATCAGTCGGTAAGGTAGTTTCCTACTGGTAAGAATACCATCAGTCGGTAAGGTAGTTTCCTACTGGTAAGAATACCATCAGTCGGTAAGGTAGTTTCCTACTGGTAAGAATACCATCAGTCGGTAAGGTAGTTTCCTACTGGTAAGAATACCATCAGTCGGTAAGGTAGTTTCCTACTGGTAAGAATACCATCAGTCGGTAAGGTAGTTTCCTACTGGTAAGAATACCATCAGTCGGTAAGGTAGTTTCCTACTGGTAAGAATACCATCAGTCGGTAAGGTAGTTTCCTACTGGTAAGAATACCATCAGTCGGTAAGGTAGTTTCCTACTGGTAAGAATACCATCAGTCGGTAAGGTAGTTTCCTACTGGTAAGAATACCATCAGTCGGTAAGGTAGTTTCCTACTGGTAAGAATACCATCAGTCGGTAAGGTAGTTTCCTACTGGTAAGAATACCATCAGTCGGTAAGGTAGTTTCCTACTGGTAAGAATACCATCAGTCGGTAAGGTAGTTTCCTACTGGTAAGAATACCATCAGTCGGTAAGGTAGTTTCCTACTGGTAAGAATACCATCAGTCGGTAAGGTAGTTTCCTACTGGTAAGAATACCATCAGTCGGTAAGGTAGTTTCCTACTGGTAAGAATACCATCAGTCGGTAAGGTAGTTTCCTACTGGTAAGAATACCATCAGTCGGTAAGGTAGTTTCCTACTGGTAAGAATACCATCAGTCGGTAAGGTAGTTTCCTACTGGTAAGAATACCATCAGTCGGTAAGGTAGTTTCCTACTGGTAAGAATACCATCAGTCGGTAAGGTAGTTTCCTACTGGTAAGAATACCATCAGTCGGTAAGGTAGTTTCCTACTGGTAAGAATACCATCAGTCGGTAAGGTAGTTTCCTACTGGTAAGAATACCATCAGTCGGTAAGGTAGTTTCCTACTGGTAAAAATACCATCAGTCGGTAAGGTAGTTTCCTACTGGTAAAAATACCATCAGTCGGTAAGGTAGTTTCCTACTGGTAAAAATACCATCAGTCGGTAAGGTAGTTTCCTACTGGTAAAAATACCATCAGTCGGTAAGGTAGTTTCCTACTGGTAAAAATACCATCAGTCGGTAAGGTAGTTTCCTACTGGTAAAAATACCATCAGTCGGTAAGGTAGTTTCCTACTGGTAAAAATACCATCAGTCGGTAAGGTAGTTTCCTACTGGTAAAAATACCATCAGTCGGTAAGGTAGTTTCCTACTGGTAACAATACCATCAGTCGGTAAGGTAGTTTCCTACTGGTAACAATACCATCAGTCGGTAAGGTAGTTTCCTACTGGTAACAATACCATCAGTCGGTAAGGTAGTTTCCTACTGGTAAAAATACCATCAGTCGGTAAGGTAGTTTCCTACTGGTAAAAATACCATCAGTCGGTAAGGTAGTTTCCTACTGGTAAAAATACCATCAGTCGGTAAGGTAGTTTCCTACTGGTAAAATACCATCAGTCGGTAAGGTAGTTTCCTACTGGTAAAAATACCATCAGTCGGTAAGGTAGTTTCCTACTGGTAAAAATACCATCAGTCGGTAAGGTAGTTTCCTACTGGTAGAAATACCATCAGTCGGTAAGGTAGTTTCCTACTGGTAAAAATACCATCAGTCGGTAAGGTAGTTTCCTACTGGTAGAAATACCATCAGTCGGTAAGGTAGTTTCCTACTGGTAGAAATACCATCAGTCGGTAAGGTAGTTTCCTACTGGTAGAAATACCATCAGTCGGTAAGGTAGTTTCCTACTGGTAGAAATACCATCAGTCGGTAAGGTAGTTTCCTACTGGTAGAAATACCATCAGTCGGTAAGGTAGTTTCCTACTGGTAGAAATACCATCAGTCGGTAAGGTAGTTTCCTACTGGTAGAAATACCATCAGTCGGTAAGGTAGTTTCCTACTGGTAGAAATACCATCAGTCGGTAAGGTAGTTTCCTACTGGTAGAAATACCATCAGTCGGTAAGGTAGTTTCCTACTGGTAGAAATACCATCAGTCGGTAAGGTAGTTTCCTACTGGTAGAAATACCATCAGTCGGTAAGGTAGTTTCCTACTGGTAGAAAATACCATCAGTCGGTAAGGTAGTTTCCTACTGGTAGAAATACCATCAGTCGGTAAGGTAGTTTCCTACTGGTAGAAATACCATCAGTCGGTAAGGTAGTTTCCTACTGGTAGAAATACCATCAGTCGGTAAGGTAGTTTCCTACTGGTAGAAATACCATCAGTCGGTAAGGTAGTTTCCTACTGGTAGAAATACCATCAGTCGGTAAGGTAGTTTCCTACTGGTAGAAATACCATCAGTCGGTAAGGTAGTTTCCTACTGGTAGAAATACCATCAGTCGGTAAGGTAGTTTCCTACTGGTAGAAATACCATCAGTCGGTAAGGTAGTTTCCTACTGGTAAAAATACCATCAGTCGGTAAGGTAGTTTCCTACTGGTAGAAATACCATCAGTCGGTAAGGTAGTTTCCTACTGGTAGAAATACCATCAGTCGGTAAGGTAGTTTCCTACTGGTAGAAATACCATCAGTCGGTAAGGTAGTTTCCTACTGGTAAAAATACCATCAGTCGGTAAGGTAGTTTCCTACTGGTAGAAATACCATCAGTCGGTAAGGTAGTTTCCTACTGGTAAAAATACCATCAGTCGGTAAGGTAGTTTCCTACTGGTAAAAATACCATCAGTCGGTAAGGTAGTTTCCTACTGGTAAAAATACCATCAGTCGGTAAGGTAGTTTCCTACTGGTAAAAATACCATCAGTCGGTAAGGTAGTTTCCTACTGGTAAAAATACCATCAGTCGGTAAGGTAGTTTCCTACTGGTAAAAATACCATCAGTCGGTAAGGTAGTTTCCTACTGGTAAAAATACCATCAGTCGGTAAGGTAGTTTCCTACTGGTAAAAATACCATCAGTCGGTAAGGTAGTTTCCTACTGGTAAAAATACCATCAGTCGGTAAGGTAGTTTCCTACTGGTAAAAATACCATCAGTCGGTAAGGTAGTTTCCTACTGGTAAAAATACCATCAGTCGGTAAGGTAGTTTCCTACTGGTAAAAATACCATCAGTCGGTAAGGTAGTTTCCTACTGGTAAAAATACCATCAGTCGGTAAGGTAGTTTCCTACTGGTAAAAATACCATCAGTCGGTAAGGTAGTTTCCTACTGGTAAAAATACCATCAGTCGGTAAGGTAGTTTCCTACTGGTAAAAATACCATCAGTCGGTAAGGTAGTTTCCTACTGGTAAAAATACCATCAGTCGGTAAGGTAGTTTCCTACTGGTAAAAATACCATCAGTCGGTAAGGTAGTTTCCTACTGGTAAAAATACCATCAGTCGGTAAGGTAGTTTCCTACTGGTAAAAATACCATCAGTCGGTAAGGTAGTTTCCTACTGGTAAAAATACCATCAGTCGGTAAGGTAGTTTCCTACTGGTAAAAATACCATCAGTCGGTAAGGTAGTTTCCTACTGGTAAAAATACCATCAGTCGGTAAGGTAGTTTCCTACTGGTAAAAATACCATCAGTCGGTAAGGTAGTTTCCTACTGGTAAAAATGCCATCAGTCGGTAAGGTAGTTTCCTACTGGTAAAAATGCCATCAGTCGGTAAGGTAGTTTCCTACTGGTAAAAATGCCATCAGTCGGTAAGGTAGTTTCCTACTGGTAAAAATGCCATCAGTCGGTAAGGTAGTTTCCTACTGGTAAAAATGCCATCAGTCGGTAAGGTAGTTTCCTACTGGTAAAAATGCCATCAGTCGGTAAGGTAGTTTCCTACTGGTAAAAATGCCATCAGTCGGTAAGGTAGTTTCCTACTGGTAAAAATGCCATCAGTCGGTAAGGTAGTTTCCTACTGGTAAAAATGCCATCAGTCGGTAAGGTAGTTTCCTACTGGTAAAAATGCCATCAGTCGGTAAGGTAGTTTCCTACTGGTAAAAATGCCATCAGTCGGTAAGGTAGTTTCCTACTGGTAAAAATGCCATCAGTCGGTAAGGTAGTTTCCTACTGGTAAAAATGCCATCAGTCGGTAAGGTAGTTTCCTACTGGTAAAAATGCCATCAGTCGGTAAGGTAGTTTCCTACTGGTAAAAATGCCATCAGTCGGTAAGGTAGTTTCCTACTGGTAAAAATGCCATCAGTCGGTAAGGTAGTTTCCTACTGGTAAAAATGCCATCAGTCGGTAAGGTAGTTTCCTACTGGTAAAAATGCCATCAGTCGGTAAGGTAGTTTCCTACTGGTAAAAATGCCATCAGTCGGTAAGGTAGTTTCCTACTGGTAAAAATGCCATCAGTCGGTAAGGTAGTTTCCTACTGGTAAAAATGCCATCAGTCGGTAAGGTAGTTTCCTACTGGTAAAAATGCCATCAGTCGGTAAGGTAGTTTCCTACTGGTAAAAATGCCATCAGTCGGTAAGGTAGTTTCCTACTGGTAAAAATGCCATCAGTCGGTAAGGTAGTTTCCTACTGGTAAAAATGCCATCAGTCGGTAAGGTAGTTTCCTACTGGTAAAAATGCCATCAGTCGGTAAGGTAGTTTCCTACTGGTAAAAATGCCATCAGTCGGTAAGGTAGTTTCCTACTGGTAAAAATACCATCAGTCGGTAAGGTAGTTTCCTACTGGTAAAAATGCCATCAGTCGGTAAGGTAGTTTCCTACTGGTAAAAATGCCATCAGTCGGTAAGGTAGTTTCCTACTGGTAAAAATACCATCAGTCGGTAAGGTAGTTTCCTACTGGTAAAAATGCCATCAGTCGGTAAGGTAGTTTCCTACTGGTAAAAATGCCATCAGTCGGTAAGGTAGTTTCCTACTGGTAAAAATACCATCAGTCGGTAAGGTAGTTTCCTACTGGTAAAAATACCATCAGTCGGTAAGGTAGTTTCCTACTGGTAAAAATACCATCAGTCGGTAAGGTAGTTTCCTACTGGTAAAAATACCATCAGTCGGTAAGGTAGTTTCCTACTGGTAAAAATACCATCAGTCGGTAAGGTAGTTTCCTACTGGTAAAAATACCATCAGTCGGTAAGGTAGTTTCCTACTGGTAAAAATACCATCAGTCGGTAAGGTAGTTTCCTACTGGTAAAAATACCATCAGTCGGTAAGGTAGTTTCCTACTGGTAAAAATACCATCAGTCGGTAAGGTAGTTTCCTACTGGTAAAAATACCATCAGTCGGTAAGGTAGTTTCCTACTGGTAAAAATACCATCAGTCGGTAAGGTAGTTTCCTACTGGTAAAAATACCATCAGTCGGTAAGGTAGTTTCCTACTGGTAAAAATACCATCAGTCGGTAAGGTAGTTTCCTACTGGTAAAAATACCATCAGTCGGTAAGGTAGTTTCCTACTGGTAAAAATACCATCAGTCGGTAAGGTAGTTTCCTACTGGTAAAAATACCATCAGTCGGTAAGGTAGTTTCCTACTGGTAAAAATACCATCAGTCGGTAAGGTAGTTTCCTACTGGTAAAAATACCATCAGTCGGTAAGGTAGTTTCCTACTGGTAAAAATACCATCAGTCGGTAAGGTAGTTTCCTACTGGTAAAAATACCATCAGTCGGTAAGGTAGTTTCCTACTGGTAAAAATACCATCAGTCGGTAAGGTAGTTTCCTACTGGTAAAAATACCATCAGTCGGTAAGGTAGTTTCCTACTGGTAAAAATACCATCAGTCGGTAAGGTAGTTTCCTACTGGTAAAAATACCATCAGTCGGTAAGGTAGTTTCCTACTGGTAAAAATACCATCAGTCGGTAAGGTAGTTTCCTACTGGTAAAAATACCATCAGTCGGTAAGGTAGTTTCCTACTGGTAAAAATACCATCAGTCGGTAAGGTAGTTTCCTACTGGTAAAAATACCATCAGTCGGTAAGGTAGTTTCCTACTGGTAAAAATACCATCAGTCGGTAAGGTAGTTTCCTACTGGTAAAAATACCATCAGTCGGTAAGGTAGTTTCCTACTGGTAAAAATACCATCAGTCGGTAAGGTAGTTTCCTACTGGTAAAAATACCATCAGTCGGTAAGGTAGTTTCCTACTGGTAAAAATACCATCAGTCGGTAAGGTAGTTTCCTACTGGTAAAAATACCATCAGTCGGTAAGGTAGTTTCCTACTGGTAAAAATACCATCAGTCGGTAAGGTAGTTTCCTACTGGTAAAAATACCATCAGTCGGTAAGGTAGTTTCCTACTGGTAAAAATACCATCAGTCGGTAAGGTAGTTTCCTACTGGTAAAAATACCATCAGTCGGTAAGGTAGTTTCCTACTGGTAAAAATACCATCAGTCGGTAAGGTAGTTTCCTACTGGTAAAAATACCATCAGTCGGTAAGGTAGTTTCCTACTGGTAAAAATACCATCAGTCGGTAAGGTAGTTTCCTACTGGTAAAAATACCATCAGTCGGTAAGGTAGTTTCCTACTGGTAAAAATACCATCAGTCGGTAAGGTAGTTTCCTACTGGTAAAAATACCATCAGTCGGTAAGGTAGTTTCCTACTGGTAAAAATACCATCAGTCGGTAAGGTAGTTTCCTACTGGTAAAAATACCATCAGTCGGTAAGGTAGTTTCCTACTGGTAAAAATACCATCAGTCGGTAAGGTAGTTTCCTACTGGTAAAAATACCATCAGTCGGTAAGGTAGTTTCCTACTGGTAAAAATACCATCAGTCGGTAAGGTAGTTTCCTACTGGTAAAAATACCATCAGTCGGTAAGGTAGTTTCCTACTGGTAAAAATACCATCAGTCGGTAAGGTAGTTTCCTACTGGTAAAAATACCATCAGTCGGTAAGGTAGTTTCCTACTGGTAAAAATACCATCAGTCGGTAAGGTAGTTTCCTACTGGTAAAAATACCATCAGTCGGTAAGGTAGTTTCCTACTGGTAAAAATACCATCAGTCGGTAAGGTAGTTTCCTACTGGTAAAAATACCATCAGTCGGTAAGGTAGTTTCCTACTGGTAAAAATACCATCAGTCGGTAAGGTAGTTTCCTACTGGTAAAAATACCATCAGTCGGTAAGGTAGTTTCCTACTGGTAAAAATACCATCAGTCGGTAAGGTAGTTTCCTACTGGTAAAAATACCATCAGTCGGTAAGGTAGTTTCCTACTGGTAAAAATACCATCAGTCGGTAAGGTAGTTTCCTACTGGTAAAAATACCATCAGTCGGTAAGGTAGTTTCCTACTGGTAAAAATACCATCAGTCGGTAAGGTAGTTTCCTACTGGTAAAAATACCATCAGTCGGTAAGGTAGTTTCCTACTGGTAAAAATACCATCAGTCGGTAAGGTAGTTTCCTACTGGTAAAAATACCATCAGTCGGTAAGGTAGTTTCCTACTGGTAAAAATACCATCAGTCGGTAAGGTAGTTTCCTACTGGTAAAAATACCATCAGTCGGTAAGGTAGTTTCCTACTGGTAAAAATACCATCAGTCGGTAAGGTAGTTTCCTACTGGTAAAAATACCATCAGTCGGTAAGGTAGTTTCCTACTGGTAAAAATACCATCAGTCGGTAAGGTAGTTTCCTACTGGTAAAAATACCATCAGTCGGTAAGGTAGTTTCCTACTGGTAAAAATACCATCAGTCGGTAAGGTAGTTTCCTACTGGTAAAAATACCATCAGTCGGTAAGGTAGTTTCCTACTGGTAAAAATACCATCAGTCGGTAAGGTAGTTTCCTACTGGTAAAAATACCATCAGTCGGTAAGGTAGTTTCCTACTGGTAAAAATACCATCAGTCGGTAAGGTAGTTTCCTACTGGTAAAAATACCATCAGTCGGTAAGGTAGTTTCCTACTGGTAAAAATACCATCAGTCGGTAAGGTAGTTTCCTACTGGTAAAAATACCATCAGTCGGTAAGGTAGTTTCCTACTGGTAAAAATACCATCAGTCGGTAAGGTAGTTTCCTACTGGTAAAAATACCATCAGTCGGTAAGGTAGTTTCCTACTGGTAAAAATACCATCAGTCGGTAAGGTAGTTTCCTACTGGTAAAAATACCATCAGTCGGTAAGGTAGTTTCCTACTGGTAAAAATACCATCAGTCGGTAAGGTAGTTTCCTACTGGTAAAAATACCATCAGTCGGTAAGGTAGTTTCCTACTGGTAAAAATACCATCAGTCGGTAAGGTAGTTTCCTACTGGTAAAAATACCATCAGTCGGTAAGGTAGTTTCCTACTGGTAAAAATACCATCAGTCGGTAAGGTAGTTTCCTACTGGTAAAAATACCATCAGTCGGTAAGGTAGTTTCCTACTGGTAAAAATACCATCAGTCGGTAAGGTAGTTTCCTACTGGTAAAAATACCATCAGTCGGTAAGGTAGTTTCCTACTGGTAAAAATACCATCAGTCGGTAAGGTAGTTTCCTACTGGTAAAAATACCATCAGTCGGTAAGGTAGTTTCCTACTGGTAAAAATACCATCAGTCGGTAAGGTAGTTTCCTACTGGTAAAAATACCATCAGTCGGTAAGGTAGTTTCCTACTGGTAAAAATACCATCAGTCGGTAAGGTAGTTTCCTACTGGTAAAAATACCATCAGTCGGTAAGGTAGTTTCCTACTGGTAAAAATACCATCAGTCGGTAAGGTAGTTTCCTACTGGTAAAAATACCATCAGTCGGTAAGGTAGTTTCCTACTGGTAAAAATACCATCAGTCGGTAAGGTAGTTTCCTACTGGTAAAAATACCATCAGTCGGTAAGGTAGTTTCCTACTGGTAAAAATACCATCAGTCGGTAAGGTAGTTTCCTACTGGTAAAAATACCATCAGTCGGTAAGGTAGTTTCCTACTGGTAAAAATACCATCAGTCGGTAAGGTAGTTTCCTACTGGTAAAAATACCATCAGTCGGTAAGGTAGTTTCCTACTGGTAAAAATACCATCAGTCGGTAAGGTAGTTTCCTACTGGTAAAAATACCATCAGTCGGTAAGGTAGTTTCCTACTGGTAAAAATACCATCAGTCGGTAAGGTAGTTTCCCTACTGGTAAAAATACCATCAGTCGGTAAGGTAGTTTCCTACTGGTAAAAATACCATCAGTCGGTAAGGTAGTTTCCTACTGGTAAAAATACCATCAGTCGGTAAGGTAGTTTCCTACTGGTAAAAATACCATCAGTCGGTAAGGTAGTTTCCTACTGGTAAAAATACCATCAGTCGGTAAGGTAGTTTCCTACTGGTAAAAATACCATCAGTCGGTAAGGTAGTTTCCTACTGGTAAAAATACCATCAGTCGGTAAGGTAGTTTCCTACTGGTAAAAATACCATCAGTCGGTAAGGTAGTTTCCTACTGGTAAAAATACCATCAGTCGGTAAGGTAGTTTCCTACTGGTAAAAATACCATCAGTCGGTAAGGTAGTTTCCTACTGGTAAAAATACCATCAGTCGGTAAGGTAGTTTCCTACTGGTAAAAATACCATCAGTCGGTAAGGTAGTTTCCTACTGGTAAAAATACCATCAGTCGGTAAGGTAGTTTCCTACTGGTAAAAATACCATCAGTCGGTAAGGTAGTTTCCTACTGGTAAAAATACCATCAGTCGGTAAGGTAGTTTCCTACTGGTAAAAATACCATCAGTCGGTAAGGTAGTTTCCTACTGGTAAAAATACCATCAGTCGGTAAGGTAGTTTCCTACTGGTAAAAATACCATCAGTCGGTAAGGTAGTTTCCTACTGGTAAAAATACCATCAGTCGGTAGGTAGTTTCCTACTGGTAAAAATACCATCAGTCGGTAAGGTAGTTTCCTACTGGTAAAAATACCATCAGTCGGTAAGGTAGTTTCCTACTGGTAAAAATACCATCAGTCGGTAAGGTAGTTTCCTACTGGTAAAAATACCATCAGTCGGTAAGGTAGTTTCCTACTGGTAAAAATACCATCAGTCGGTAAGGTAGTTTCCTACTGGTAAAAATACCATCAGTCGGTAAGGTAGTTTCCTACTGGTAAAAATACCATCAGTCGGTAAGGTAGTTTCCTACTGGTAAAAATACCATCAGTCGGTAAGGTAGTTTCCTACTGGTAAAAATACCATCAGTCGGTAGGTAGTTTCCTACTGGTAAAAATACCATCAGTCGGTAAGGTAGTTTCCTACTGGTAAAAATACCATCAGTCGGTAAGGTAGTTTCCTACTGGTAAAAATACCATCAGTCGGTAAGGTAGTTTCCTACTGGTAAAAATACCATCAGTCGGTAAGGTAGTTTCCTACTGGTAAAAATACCATCAGTCGGTAAGGTAGTTTCCTACTGGTAAAAAATACCATCAGTCGGTAAGGTAGTTTCCTACTGGTAAAAATACCATCAGTCGGTAAGGTAGTTTCCTACTGGTAAAAATACCATCAGTCGGTAAGGTAGTTTCCTACTGGTAAAAATACCATCAGTCGGTGAGGTAGTTTCCTACTGGTAAAAATACCATCAGTCGGTAGGTAGTTTCCTACTGGTAAAAATACCATCAGTCGGTAAGGTAGTTTCCTACTGGTAAAAATACCATCAGTCGGTAAGGTAGTTTCCTACTGGTAAAAATACCATCAGTCGGTGAGGTAGTTTCCTACTGTAAAAATACCATCAGTCGGTGAGGTAGTTTCCTACTGGTAAAAATACCATCAGTCGGTGAGGTAGTTTCCTACTGGTAAAAATACCATCAGTCGGTGAGGTAGTTTCCTACTGGTAAAAATACCATCAGTCGGTGAGGTAGTTTCCTACTGGTAAAAATACCATCAGTCGGTGAGGTAGTTTTCCTACTGGTAAAATACCATCAGTCGGTGAGGTAGTTTCCTACTGGTAAAAATACCATCAGTCGGTGAGGTAGTTTCCTACTGGTAAAAATACCATCAGTCGGTAAGGTAGTTTCCTACTGGTAAAAAATACCATCAGTCGGTAGAGGTAGTTTCCTACTGGTAAAAATACCATCAGTCGGTAAGGTAGTTTCCTACTGGTAAAAATACCATCAGTCGGTGAGGTAGTTTCCTACTGGTAAAAATACCATCAGTCGGTAAGGTAGTTTCCTACTGGTAAAAATACCATCAGTCGGTGAGGTAGTTTTCCTACTGGTAAAAATACCATCAGTCGGTGAGGTAGTTTCCTACTGGTAAAAATACCATCAGTCGGTAGAGGTAGTTTCCTACTGGTAAAAATACCATCAGTCGGTAAAGGTAGTTTT
>CAXASG010000062.1:0-18864 GCA_963971525.1 Cephus spinipes
CGGCGTGTTTAGATCGTCGTTCTGCGCCATAGTATAGAATCAATATCACACTGTGTCCCATGATTTTCTGTCCGTGTATGCAGATATTTTCGGAATGCCATCAAAATTGTGTGTCAACTCCTTATTGCAGTGTTTGCGATATCACTTCTTTTTGTTGACAACTTGCAGGCTTATATGAGAGTCACTCGATCTCTAAACACGCAACTTTACATTGAAAATGTTTTTTGGGGGGATTCTATTAACCTGTTGAATGCTGCATGGGTCATATATGATTTAAGTCTTTTGTTTTCCTTTATAATTTGTGACGTACTGGACGGATTATTACCGCCCAGGGTCTGCTCGAATTAGCTATCGCAATACACGGGGGAAGGGGAATGCAAAAAGAAAGGGGAACACGGGGTAAAATAGAAAAGAATATAATTAACAGATCAAATGCCAATACAAAGAAAAATAGAGAAGAACAGAAATGAGGACTTAGTACAATAGAAAACTAAACCGCTCCGAACACGCAAAACTAAACAATAGCACGCGGGCACACGCAGGAGCACGCGGTGTCACATCGGGTCTTTAAACGGGCTAATGGGCGAGGGGAATCAGGAAACGGGGGAGCAGGGTATTGACAAGGGGGCAGGAGGGACAGGAGGGCTTACCGGCACTAGATATCTCGAAAACAACAAATGGGCGCCAGCTACTTATACGGCGTAGCACCGTCGAGTGACCTCAGAAGGTCCTCGAATATTTACTAAAGTTAGAAAAGGCACGGCTAGCGGGGGAAGAGGTGAGGGGGTCTCAGGGAGGAAGGTTCCCGAACGCGATAATGGTTACTTTTATACCTTGGACTTTACAATATCCAAAAACGGCGGGGAAGGGAAAGGGCACGGAGGTTTTCCAAAAAGGGCGCAAACTACACTAGAACGCACGCAATATACCACTGGTCGCACGCGGTGGCGGAAGGCCTGGCTATAATTCAAAAGCAAAGAAACTACGCAGAAGAACAAAAAGACCAGTCCACGTGGGGACGGCTCGCTAAATCCAAAAGGGGAAACTATTCTCAGTGTATAAGCGCAAGTAGGGAAATGGGGTAGGGAAAAGGGTGGCAAAAAGGGGAAACTCAATCATACGCAATAGTACTCACGCAACAATATCCGCAACAATACCCAATGCACTCTTTCACTCTCACTCACACAATCTTTCCACTGTCTCCCACGCTACCCTGGCTCGAAGTGAAGTAGATGAAGGAAAAGGGTGGCAAAAAGGGGAAACTCAATCATACGCAATAGTACTCACGCAACAATATCCGCAACAATACCCAATGCACTCTTTCACTCTCACTCACACAATCTTTCCACTGTCTCCCACGCTACCCTGGCTCGAAGTGAAGTAGATTTCCGGTCGTTTGGTCCTCGTGGGCCTCCAGGGCCTCAATGATTGGTTGGGGCTGCTCAGCTGAGAGGGCTACGCGCTCTGGCATTGGTCGGCAGTTCCGGCATGGCAGGGCATTGGTCCGTTTCAAACTCGCAGGGCTGCCGGGCCTTCCAGGGCCTCGTGGCGGCAGCACGGCGCTGGCTTTGCCGGCGCGCGTTTTGGCTGCGCGCGCCGGTCAACATGGCGGCCTCCAGGCCTGTCAAACTCCTCGCGGGCACGTCCGCGGTCTCGGAGGGAGAGGGCTCCGCCGCTGTCACACGGGACTTTTTCCTGCCCTTGTGACGGGACTGCACCGAGGCTGCATACATTGGTGGCGATGGTGGTGGCTGGGCATCCATCCCACGGGTGACTCGATCAGCTGTTCCTCCTGCCAATGCCATCCCTGCCTTCCGCTGCCTCGGCGACGTAGCCACTCTGGCGGTCCATCCAGGGATGCTGTGTCCTCGTGGCTGGTTCCCGATGATGTCCTCGGTGATGGTCCTCGAGCCAGTGCCCTACGGGGAATGGTGACAGGGAGGGAAGGGTGGAGGGGAGGGATCTTAACTCTAAATACAACAGACCTAAAACACTAAATAAACGCAATAAACAGTAATTCGCAAGACAGTACGCAATACTCGTGCTCGGGGCCAGTGGTGCCCTCGAGCCAGGTGACGGGGAGGGGTTTATTGTGACATTTTTTGTTACAAATTCTAATAATTTATGTTAAAACATGCTTCTAATAATAAACAACATAATATTGTTAAATAATGATATTTTTGGATGAAATTTGTATATCGTTGTTTATTCTGCGCTTTGTATGTGACCTAAAGAAAAGTTATCATTCAAAATTTGTTAAGAAAGAGTGACACTAAGTAATTAATGAATGTATTAAATTTGATTTTTTATGAATATTTTTGTCTATTTCAGATCAAAATTTTTTTAAAGCATATATAGGAGAAAATACAAAGACTTCCGAAACAGCAGCAGCAGCAGTTGACAATACCCGATCAGATTTAATAATGGAAAGTAACACATCAAATATATGCACGTCAGAAGGTATGCAAAAAAAACTTTTGTGGATTAGATGTAAGCTTTATCATATTTCTAATTTTGTATACTATACATATGCTAATATTCTGTTTGTATATATTACAGATTTCAATTTCAAATGGTCGCATAAAACGACACAGCTGCTTTTGCAATCCTACCGAGAAACAGCACTTAAATTTAGAGACTCAAAATTAAAGAAAAAACATTATGGGCTGAGATTGTGGGAATATTCCAGCAGCATGAGCATGAGATTTCAAAGAACATATTAGATACAAAAATGCGCAATTTGAAAAAGACCCACCGAAAGATAAAAGATAATAAATCGGCAACTGGTCGCGAACGGATCAGTTGGGAATACTATGATACGTTCGAGGATATTTTTTACAATGACAGAACTATAAATTTTGGGCCCACACTTTCGTCACGCACGCCGTTACATAGTAATAATTCAAGTACCAGTTCTGATGTTGATGCCAATTCCGATTTAGACTGTACACAACATACATATTCACTTACATTTACATTTACTCATTCTATTAGATCACCATTTTTTCTAATAACTCATTTTACAGATAACATAATCTTAGATGATTTAAGCGATTCTAATGAGAGTCTACCGCTAAGGTGTGCCACATCTGCTTCTGAAGTATCTTCAGATTGTGTATTGCCATCTGCTGCTTTTCCTACGCCATCAACATCGTCAACTACTGATGTAGAAAGAAGCAAAAAGATTCAACCGAAAGCTGTTGGAGCTAAAGCTATATATAGTCTGCGAAAAAAACAATTGGAAACGGATCACAGACGAATTGAAGTTTTATACGCTTTAACCGATAAGATTGATGAAAGCGACAAAATTCAATCCGAAAGAAAAAAACTATTAGAAATGCTGATAAGACAACGAACAAACGACAATACACCAGAATAAAGTTTTCATTTACATTTTGTAACAAAAATATTACCGCGGACTCCCCTCCGCCTCCTAACTCGAGGTCCCCACGGGTCTTGAGTATTGCGCTTTATAATTAGTATTATTAACTGCGCGTACTTAGTGTTTTAGGGATGATATTTAGAGTTAAGACCCCTCCCTTCCACCTGTCCCTCCTGTCGCCATTCCCCGCAGGGCACTGGCTCGAGGACCGTCATCGAGCACAGCCCCGTGGACCCACTACGAGGAAAACGATTACCACGGAAAGGAACGCGAAAGAGGCTACGTTGCCGAGGCAACGGAAGGCAGGGATGGCATGGGCAGTGAGAAAACAGCTGATCGAAACTCCCGTGGGATGATACCCGCCAGCCCGCCACCATCACCACGTGTATGCAGCCCCGGTGCAGTCCCATCACACGGGTAGTAAAGAGGCCCGTGTGACAGCGGCGAAGCCCTCTCCCTCCGATACCGCGGATGTGCCCGGGAGAAATTCTGACAGGCCTGGAGGCCGCCATGTTGACCGGCGCGCGCAGCCAGCCCGCGCGCCGGCAAAGGCAGCGCCGTGTCGCTACCACGAGGCCCTGGAAGGCCCGGCAGCACAGCAGAATATGAAAAGGACCAATGCCCTGCCATGCCGACCAATGCCAGAGCGCATAGCCCTCTCAGCTGAGCAGCCCCAGCCAATCAACGAGGCCTTGGAGGTCCACGAGGGCCAGGACGACCGGAAATCTCGCCACTTCGAGCCAGGCAGCGTGCAGAGCGTGCGTGATTTCTACGGGTATGCAAATTTAGAGAACTGTAAAGCGAGTGTGTGTGTGTGCTAATTTGAGGATTACAGTGTTCTGCGAGTCAAGTGAGTACTGAATGATTGTGTTTCCCCTTTGCTTCCTTTTTCCCTACCCCCTTTCTCTATTTGCGTAATAGATTTCGTAGGTCCCCTCAGGACATAGTGAGCCGGCCCCACGTGGGCAGCACTCTCGCAATTTCTCTCGCGTTTCTGACGGGCCTTCCGCCAAACGCTCAAGGCCGTGGTGTATTGCGTGCGCCATAAATTCTAGTATCTTGCGTCCCCTTTTTCCGGAATCCTCCGTACCCTTCCCTTTCCACCCTCTGCCCATTTACGCGCTCCCACCGGGGTATAATAAGCAGCCATTATCGCGTCCGGGAACCTTCCTCCCTGAGATCCCCTCACCTCTCCCTCCGCTAGCCTTGCTATTCCCGTCCAGTAAACAAACGGGGACCTTTCGGGGTCACTCGTCGGTGCTACACCGTTACCGTAGCTGGCGCCCAAATACCATTTCAATCCGATTCCTCAGCTGACAGCCCTCCTCTGCCCCGCCCGCTCCCTTGCTTACGAGCCGTTTGACAGTCCGTGCCAGTCCGTGCGATCCCGCGTGCGCCTGCGTGCGCACCGCGTGCCCATGCTTAGCCTGCGTGGCTAGAGCGGTATTGCGTTTTGGTAGATTAAATTCTGATTTCTTTTCTGTTCTATTCCTTTTTTGTATTGGCATTTGAGTTATTAATTATATTCTTTTCTATCTTACTCCGTGCCCCCCTTCTTTCTGTATTCCCCTTCCCCTTTGTATTACGGTTGCTAATTTGCGCGGACACTGGGCAGTTAGAACCTGACCAGCACGTCACAATTTAAAATAACAAAACTATGTTATTCCTTTTATTAATAGCATCCTGATTTATATTATGATACGAATTTTCTTCATTTTGTACATCTTCGTTTGCTACATCTTCATTTTCTGCATCTTCATTTATTTCCAAGCCGTCAATTTCATTTTCATTAATAATAAAATTATGTAGTACACAGCATGATGCTATCATTTTATTGCCCAACACAAAGTCGGAAATATCTGAATATTTCAATCTTCTGAATCTGCCTTTTAAAAAAGCAAACGCTCTTTCAATGACAAACGGATTAAACTCAATTTTGTATTACAGTGGAACCTCTCATAGCGTACGTAATAGGGAGACAATGCACGCTATCTGAAGTACCAATCGCGAGCCAGAACCGGCTGTAGTCGATCGACTGCTATCCCCACCATTCCCCTCCCTTGACACTCGTGCAGTGCCGTGACTGCAGACCCCGTGTTCGCTCGTGCCGGTACGAGATTTTGTAAACAAAACCGCGACAACATCGTGGATATCGTATATATAAAAAGTAAGTAATTATTTACATATAATAAAAATCAATTATTCGCTGTGAACATTTTGGCTGATACGCGATTTGTGTTAATAATACGAAAATACTAATAGTTAACGTAGACATAACCTCGAAAAAACGTTCTTGTTTACAACGAAATTTTAACCTTGAAATGATTGTTTTCAGCATTGTTTAAACAAAATCGCTATGAGCAAAAATCCTAATTACCGGCGACTAGATTATTCTGAAAAATTAGAAATTCTAGCTCGGCTGGAGAAAGGAGAATCAGTGACGAAACTGGCTGCTGAGTATAACGTCACCCATCCAACTATTTGTCGCATTAAAGGCAAAAGAAAATAACTGAAGGAATATGGCTCAATAATAACTGATAAGGAAGGTTCACTCAAGAAGAAACGAATGAACAACATGGAAAACCAGCCTCTCGATGCTGCATTATTCAAATGGTTTCATCAGAAACGTTTACTAGGAGAGCCGGTGTCAGGCCCAATCCTGCAAATGAAAGCGATTCAAATCAATGGCATGCCCATAGGTCCTGAGAATTTTCAAGCCAGCAATGGTTGGCTGTGGAGGTAAGAACAAAAAAAAACTATTGTATGTATTGTATCTGATCTATTTCGGCTTTGAATTATGATTATTTTTGTACTGATGAGATTCAAGAAAACCGTGAAAAATTCAACTTTGATATTTTGCATTACAGATTTAAAGAGCGACATGGGATTCGTCAATTAAGTATTCAAGGAGAAAGCCTCTCAAGTGATGTCGAAGCTGGCCAACACTTTCTTCGTCGTTTTACTGCGGAAACGGAAGAAAAAGGATACGATCCTGAAAATATTTATAACGCCGATGAGAGTGGCTTGCAGTGCAGTGGAAGTCATTGCCTAACAAAACACTTGTAAGTCAGTCTGAGCAGACTGCACGAGGTCGGAAAGTGATGAAGGATCGCATCACTATCATGCTCTGCACTAATGCAACGGGAACCCATAAATTGAAAATCCTAGTCATAGGGAAATCCAAGAACCCCCGCTGCTTCAAACATGTGACTACTTTACCCGTAATTTACAAATATCAAAAAAGTAGTTGGATGGATCGGGAGTTGTTTGAAGAATGGTTTACCGAGTGCTTTGTACCAGAAGTTCAAGAGAAGCAGCGACGTACGGGCAGAAGCGGAAAAGTCGTTTTCGCACAATCTATCACCAGAGTGCATTGCTGCTTATCCTGATTTCGTCGTTGATTTCTTTCCTCCAAATGTCACAGCGATAATGCAGCCAATGGATCAAGGGGTGATCGAAAAATTAAAACGAATGTACAAGAAAAACGTTCTCAGCGAACTTCTTCTTGGAGATAGTGAAGAAAGCGTAACGCAGTTACTGAAAAGCTTTACTTTCAAAGATTGTTGTTACATGGTATCACATGCATGGGATACCGTGACAGCAGAAAATATCCGAAAAGCATGGAAGCCGTTGAATATAGGCACTTCGAACGCGCAAGTCTCAGAGCCTACTGAGGACGCTATGAATGTTTCGGAAACGTTGCGAATACTTCATTGTATACCCGTTTGTGGTGGATGCGACGAAGATGATACCGCGGCATGGCTGAGTAATGATCGAAATGACCCGGGCTGGCAAATTTTATCCGACGAGGAGATTGTAGCTCTACAGCACTCGAAGTTTGTTACATAGTTTTTATTATCTTCACGAATTCGGTCGTTCTGCGAATTAGGGAATTTGGAGACAAAGTTTAATGAAATAGCGCTGTTTTCTTTGAATTTACAGTTGTATCCGCCCGACGTGTGTATACATAATGGGTATAACCATTTTCTAATATGGTGCACGTTTTTTGAAATTATATTCCAGACTCCAGGTTGCCAACGAGAACTGAATCGTACTACAGCTGATGTCTCAGATACTGCAGATGAGGACGTCGAAACTCTATTGGAAAAGCCAACAGCGAAAGATGCTCTTGCTTCAGTTAAAATCGTTTCAACATGGTTGGAATCAGAGAAAAATTGTAATCCTAAGAGTTTGCACGAGCTAAGAAAAATTCGCGCTGTGATTAGAGTCGCGTTGCAGAATGATTAAAAAAATGAGCTTTAAAAACTCTTGAAAAAAAACTCCGCTGCATCAAAGCTTTATTTACATTAAGAAAAAGAAAACTTATGTGTTTAAAGAATATTATTTTTAACGAAATAGTTGCTTTTAATACGCGTTGTGTATATAAAATGTTATCATTTTATAATAAATTTTATTAACGAAATAAAATATTTTTTAATATGAAAAATTTGACAACATTGAACCGCAAATGAAACATCTCCCAAAAAACGTTTTAAAAAAATTACGGTCACCCTATTGAAGCGCGCTTCTGAAGTGTATGTGCGATGGCCCTGATCAATCCCCCTCCAACCAACCTACTGCGTCCCGACGCTCCGTCCTCGTACGCTATGAGAGGTTCCACTGTATATACAATTTGGGAGTGCGTTAAATGCCCATTATCTTTCCAAGGTGTCATGACACTTTTTAATAGCGGATATGCAGAGTCCTCAAGTATATGGTAACTTGGTGGTAACAGAGAATTTCTGTTATTTGTCATATCACTATACGGGGTGCTTCGTAATTGCCATACACGGTAAGTCAATACTGGTTCAGGGTGGCCCCCTGAGTAAGAATCCGTCATTCGTTTGGTCCTACGTTCAGTAGTTTATCTACAAATTGAGTTTTACTTCGGCCAATCAGAGGACAGCTTTGAGCGAGGTGTCGCGACGCCTTCAACAATGGAAGAATTTACAAGACTTCACTATAGTCGGCTGAGTTCACTTGGTACATGCGGCAACGATAAACAAATTTAAAGATCCATTTGATTGTCTCTGCCGCACATAAGTAGTATAGCAGGGCCGGTTCTGAATACAGATTCCTGCAACGACATAATACCGACACTCCAGAGCCTTAGAAGGTGGGTGTCCGTGCTAAGTTGCCGTCGTGAGCTCTACGATTTTCGGAAGTGACGTCATCAGAACCCCTCGATTCCAAGAATTTTTGCTCGATTCTGGGAATTTTACGTCACATTCCGGGAATTTTGCGCTCGATTCTAGGAATTACGCACGATCGAGAACCTTCTAGAACATTCTAGAACATTCTGGAAGCTTCGACGGTTCGTGTCCGTGCTAAGCCGAGAAGGATCGCTCCCAGAGCCGGCGATCCTCTCGCGCGACGTTTTGAGGCAGCCCCTTGCCCCCCACCCCGGAAAGCCTTCCAGAAGCTTCGACGGGGTTCGTGCAGGTTTCGGACGTCAGCTCTCAGCCCGTTTGACCTCGAACGTTATCTCGCGAAATTGCGCAGCATCGCTGATGCAGTTCTGCAGGAAGTTTCCAGAACTTTTGTCCGTAACCTTGAACCTTCGTGCGTAGCATCGGTGAATCAGAGAGAGAGAGAGAGAGAGAGAGAGAGAGGGAGGGAGGGAGGGAGGGAGGGAGGGAGAGAGGGAGAGAAGAAGAAAGAAGAAGAAACAGTTTTTATTATACTGAAGTCAACAACCTCGTTAGTATAAATTACAAAGGAATACAACTTAAATCTAATAATAAATCGTAAAGTTACCTTAAAAACTACATAACAGAAATTTAATTACACTAGTAGGTGCTAGACGAAGATTATAGCTGAATGTTACTCTCATGAAGTAAATAGTCAAATAGCAATGTTTTGAAATACGAAATCTTAGAGGAACCACGTATGTCAGCGGGTAGCCTGTTTCATAACCTGATTCCCGTTATGAGGACAGATTTCTGGTAAGTGGTAGTGCGACATAGCGGAGTATACAGGTCAAGGCTATGTCCACGAATGCAGGGGCCATTAATAGTCATATGTGTTCTATTTATTAATTGTTTAGCGAAGAATTCAGGTGTTTGAAAGACAATGGCTTGGTATACAAGTATAGCTAAGAAGTAGAGTCTTCGTTGGCTAATCTTCAGTAACTTTAGGTCTGCATAATGTGGAGAGATATGCTCGTATTTGCGCAATTTTAGAGAGAGGGAGAGAGGGAGAGAGGGAGAGAGGGAGAGAGAGAGAGAGAGAGAGAGAGAGAGAGAGAGAGAGAGAGAGAGAGAGAGAGAGAGAGAGAGAGAGAGCGAGAGAGCGAGAGAGCGAGAGAGCGAGAGAGCGAGAGAGAGAGAGAGCGAGAGAGCGAGAGAGCGAGAGAGCGAGAGCGAGAGAGAGAGAGAGCGAGAGAGAGAGAGAGAGAGAGAGAGAGAGAGAGAGAGAGAGAGAGACGAGCGGCATCCCCTTTGAGCGCAGTGCCGAAAAGCGGTTTTTGCGTCGAGGGTGATTCCAGGAAAAACGACCCCAAAAAACACTTACGTGTAAAAAACTACGCCAAGTACAGGTGTGCTGTGTATTCCTCTAATAAAAAGTATTGATATCAGATTATTGAGGCCAAGTACATAAGTCACTACATGTTTGCCTATTATATGATCTAGCACTGGTCCATCATTTTAATTGTATTTTCAAAATTTCCTATAACGTTTTCACTACTCTTTTACATTACTACTGTTTCTCGTAGTTGATTATGAATTAATGGTTATTTAATAATTAATAAAACTTTAGCTGATTCCTTATCGAGTACTACTTGGCGGGTCCGTGCAATTCTTGATATAAATTTGCATTCATAATGCCAGTCATTAAACTCAAAACCAATGTCAACTTTCTATATAGAGCTTATTAACGATAACTCGTTAATAATAATCACGGTAAAATCTTAATAACAAACATAATTTTAGGATACTATTAGTACGTTCAAAGTAAGTATTTTGGAATTTCTGGCACGGACCCGCCAAGTAGTACTCGATAAGGAATCAGCTAAAGTTTTATTAATTATTAAATAACCATTAATTCATAATCAACTACGAGAAACAGTAGTAATGTAAAAGAGTAGTGAAAACGTTATAGGAAATTTTGAAAATACAATTAAAATGATGGACCAGTGCTAGATCATATAATAGGCAAACATGTAGTGACTTATGTACTTGGCCTCAATAATCTGATATCAATACTTTTTATTAGAGGAATACACAGCACACCGGTACTTGGCGTAGTTTTTTACACGTAAGTGTTTTTTGGGGATATCACAAGTTTTTGTTGTTCAACGGGACATAGACGCTCTAAGCACTGAAATCTATATTGTCACAGATATAAAATGTAAATGCATTATGATGTTGCTAATCAGAAAAATATATTGCGGTGTCGAAAATGTTTAATGGCATATAAATTTAATTTGTAAGTCCCTTTTTCTAGAAATGCATAAAGACATATACAAATTTTTAAAGAAAATGTAATCTTCAATGCATATAAGCGTCGTTAATGGTGTCCAGCTTGTTGAAGCCGTGTGGTAAATGTAAGAGAGGAGAGTATGCTGGATTATTTCAGGCCTTGTACCTTAGGCCGTGCGAACATCAAAGAGGATACTACAGTTTGAGCGAAGCGCTAAAGCTTGTTGCACACTTTTCTGGACTTCTACGTCCTACACTTAGGTACAAGAAACTACGGAGCGGAAAACCCTGGACTTCCACATCCAACACCTGGACACAGGAAACTACGGAGCGGAATACCTGGACACCCTGGACTTCTACATCCAGTACCTAGATACAAGAAACTACGGAGCGGAATACCTGTACACCCTGAACTTCCACATCCGACACCTAGATACAGAAAACTACGAAGCGGAATACCTGGACACCTTGGACTTCCACATCCGACACCTAGATACAGAAAACTACGAAGCGGAATACCTGGAC
This sequence comes from Cephus spinipes, assembly GCA_963971525.1. NCBI lineage: Eukaryota > Metazoa > Arthropoda > Insecta > Hymenoptera > Cephidae > Cephus > Cephus spinipes. The sequence goes on from CAXASG010000062.1 coordinate 11,329, forward strand.
ACCCTGGACTTCCACATCCGGCACCTAGATACAGAAAACTACGTAGCGGAGTACCTGGATACCCTGGAATTCCTCATCCAGTACCTAGATACAAGAAAGTACGGAGCGGAATACCTGGACACCCTAGACTTCCACATCCAGTACCTAGATACAAGAAACTACGGAGCGGAACATCCGGACACCCTGGACTTCCACATCCGACACCTAGATGCAGAAAACTACGAAGCGGAATACCTGGACACCCTGAACTTCCACATCCGACACCTAGATACAGAAAACTACGAAGCGGAATACTTGGACACCCTGGACTTCCACATTCAGTACCTAGATACAAGAAACTACGGAGCGGAACACCTGGACACCCTGGACTTCCACATCCAGTACCTAGATACAAGAAACTACGGAGCGGAATACGTGGACACCTTGGACTTCCACATCCGACACCTAGATACAGAAAACTACGAAGCGGAATACCTGGACACCCTGAACTTCCACATCCGACACCTAGATACAGAAAACTACGAAGGGGAATGCCTGGATACCTTGGACTTCCACATCCAGTACCTAGATACAAGAAACTACGGAGCGGAACATCCGGACACCCTGGACTTCCACATCCGACACCTAGAAGCAGAAAACTACGAAGCGGTATACTTGGACACCCTGGATTTCCACATCCGACACCTAGATACAGAAAACTACGAAGCGGAATACCTGGACACCCTAGACTTCCACATCCAGTACCTAGATACAAGAAACTACGGAGCGGAACATCCGGACACCCTGGACTTCTACATCCGACACCTAGATGCAGAAAACTACGAAGCGGAATACCTGGACACCCTGGACTTCCACGTCGGCCATCTAGATATAGAAAACTACGAAGCAGAACAGTTGGATAATCTGTCGCCTAAAATACGAGGAATTATGCCGAAGCACACATATACATACACCCATATACGCGCGCTGCACATGAATGCCATTAAAAACTGGATAATTCTATACTGTTGTGAAAGCACCCTTATACTAACTGGAAATTCGGTATGAACGGTAGCTTCACGTATAAAGTGTATTTGATTGTATTGTGTATTCGTAAATTACTACCACCATACAGAGTACAAATAGGTAAAGAGGGCACAGCAGTCAGCGCCATCTGTCGTGTAAAAAATGCGATGGACGTGCGAAGACGACGACGACGACGACCACGACGACGACGACGACGGAACTGAAATAAAATCATCTCGCTCGCCATCTCAATACGCCCTGATCTCGTATACTAATCGTACTGAACGTAAGGGCAATCAATTCAGGACCCTCAATTCCTATAGTGAATGTATCAATAACTTTTTCTCATGTATAGCGGTTAATAAGATATTTCGTTCCAAACACAGGTATAAGAGTTGACTCAAGTAAAGAGTCTCGGCGAGCTGCGCCCTGTACAGCCGGTTGCCTGTACTTGGCGCAAGACTCGACCGAGTCTCTTGATACCATGCAGGTGTCGGACGGCAGGCGACTCGACCTCGAACGTTATCTCGCAGTGGTCGCGCGTCAGCCTGCTCATCCCACTGAGAGGCTTCCCCATCCCCCGATTCGTCAGCATCCTCATCCCACCGAGAAGCTTCTCCATCCCCCAGCCTCGTGCGAGAGCACCGGCGAGTTCAAAGTCATTCTAGAATTATCTATGTATCGGTTGTTCTGATGCGCAATACCGAACGTTATCTCGTAGAGTCGTGCGTCGAGAATGCAGTTCCCCATCCCCCCGAGGTGTCAAATTACACGTAAGCGCGCGCGACGCAACTTCGTCGTCGGAGGAGGAGGGTTGAGGAATATTCCGGAAGATGCATGGACCTTGACATCGATTCCAGGAATCTCTGTAGGCGATTCGATTCCTAGAAATTTGCAGGGTTTCAATGAGAAGAATAATTACCCATACAGGTTCATGTAGTCGAATTCAAAATTTTATTGATTGCAGTAACTGAATATTCTAGAAAATGCGTTCTCGATTTCGCAATTGGGGTAGGTGTCTCGGCGTTCGAACCGATGCAAAACAATTCCAAGAAGAAGATGCATCAACCTTGACGTCGATTCCAGGAATCTCTGTAGGCGATTCGATTCCTAGAAATTTGCGTAACCCCTCCATCCCCCTGTTTTAGCCCTTAAGAGTTTCCTATAAAAGGAGGAGCTGAACGTGCCTTCGTTAGTCTGCTGTAACAATTCGACCGATGTCGAATAAGAGTAAATAACGCGAACTCAAAGTTTGAATACAGTTGATCGAAGCTAAAAGAGGTCATAAGAAATTCGATATTAATTGAAGGCAATGGACTTCTCGACATTTAACAAAGTGGCCCGTTTGGACGCATTTCTACCAACGAAAAAGTTGGCAGAATTAGAGATTCAAAAGGAATACAAAATTAGTTGTATTCGGAAAATTGAAACAAAATACGGAACGAGAGTAATCGTTTACATTGAAAACATCTTCTCGACGTTTCTACCATCGAGAGTGTCCAAAGCCTTGAAAGACGATAACAGTTTGTTCCAAAACATGGTGCGTGCTGCCGACGAAGATCGACTGCTCATACGCTATCTCGGTGGGCAGTACAATCAGATTGAATTTCAATGTTTTTAATCGTGCTCTTAATACTACTACTATGTATACGTGTTAAATAAATATACAATTTGTTATTATGTCTTATGTCTTTATTCATAATCATAGAAAAAAATACATTCCGACAACCAGTTCCTTAACAATTTAACGTTTTCCATCGAACATTCGAAATGGGGAGCATGATGATGCGAGCAGCGGGTGAGTAAGTTTTTGCGCAATTTTTGCAACGAAGTGCATCCCAGATCTCCGAGATCCACGATGTGCTCGGTTCGTCCAATGAAAGCTCCCAACCAAACTTTCTTTTCCAATCCTTTTACGTAGATCTTAGATGCATTTTGTAAGATGACTCGAAGAATGTTTCTAGCTTGATTGTAAGCAATGTCTCCAGCGCTCCAGGATATACCATGAAAATTGCGCTCCAACCACAAATTTATACTTTTGTATTTAACCAGGTTAAACAGGAACGTTGTAGGCTCAGAGAAATTGCTGCCGACTCCAATCACGGATAGCTCCTTCAGGACAAACTCGTTCGAGGGTTTCTTGAAACCTTGTACGTCCATGATGTATTCCATTTTTTTTTATGAACTGCATAGAGGGCTACGATTATAGCGTCTTTATACCAATTTTTTCACCCCACCACTGATCGGATTATATTCGACTATGCGATCGTGCAGGATCAGGCAGAATGCCGATGTTTCGGCAGGGAAATTGTTTTGCGCCTCGAATTCCAGACGAATATCGACGGGTCCGAGTTTGATGGACTCGTTTTGTTTGGAGCAATCGATAACGATCAATGGAGCGTACTCGAGAAATTCATTCTTCTTCAGCAAAGGCTCGGGATCCTTGCCGTAGTACGTGGCTTGAAAGTTTACATACATCTCGTACAGCAGAGCAAACTGATTATGAGCAATGTCGAGATTCAGATTTCCGTAGGGATAACATTGCGAGTTCAAAAAGAGCTTAACGTCTCTGACGTTGCAGTAGTCAAAGTGACTAGCGTTCTTATCTTTCTTATTCTTTCTGCTCGTCTGAAAACCTAGTATCACGTATCGTGGTTTCTCCAACTGAGTCGACGTCTTGACGGTCCACACGTGTTTCGAAGTGGTGGAGAGTAGAGGGTACTCGTACAGCTCCCAGGTACGAAAGCTCACGGAGATGGGTGCATCCCTCTCGATGAATTTCAGCAGTTGTATCTTTCGTCGATCCGACACCTTTACGTACGGTATCAGCCATTCCAATTTGTGAATTACGACTTTGCATTCTTCCGCAGCAGTTTGCACTATTGCATTGACGTCGCTCTTTGCCCTCGTCAGAATCAACTCGTGTTTAGCGTTAACGACGATCTTGCGATAATCTTCGGCGAAACCCAGTATCAGACTCAGCGGTACGGATACGTCGAAGTAACCGTCCGCATTGGTCAACTTCTCTTGTTCTCTGACGTCGAGCCAACCGGCGTTCTCCATCAAGGATCGTTGACCGGGACTCAGGGAAACATATCCCTTCATGAGACTCGTGAGACCGACGTTCTTGCTGCGATCGATCTCTATAGCATTCATTTCGTAGCGAATCTCCTCTAAGAGATGGCAAATGCCATTGTTTACCAGATTCGTGCTCGCAGTCGCTGTGGACCCATCTTACTTGACCAGCTTTCCATACACGTGCAGCGAACTTTTGCTCGGTAGTAAGCATAGATCTTGATGTTGAACGGAGATTCGAACCTCATCGCTGTTGTTGAACGTTGACGAGGCGTAAGGTTGATGCGCATGCGTTTCATAGTGTGCTATAGATTCGTCGAAGACGATCGGTGTCTGAATGTTCAGCGTTTCTTCCTCCATGGTACGCGGCAGACGAAAAGAATGCAGCAGAGCGAACGCTTTACTTTCCTCTCGCGACCTTGAATCCTAGATTTTCCAGAAACAAGACGTTTCGACGTGTTAGCGTCTTGAGAAGCGGTCGACGACTGATCCCTCTTTGGCATATCGGTCTACTGTTATAACCACTGACAATTTTTCTATTGTAGACGATACCCATTATCGCATGAATCTGACGTGCAGCCTGATCGTTATGACTTCTCCTTGAAAATTCACCAGGTCCCCGTCTTGATCGACTATTCGCAGCTGCAGGTGATCTATCGTCTTGGTGGCGATCGGTAGATAAATGACGTGCGACGGTACCTCTATGATCTTGTATCCGGGTGGCACGACCGGAAAGAATTCGTGTATGGTGTGCACTTTACGTTCGTTGATGTAAGCGCCCGTCGTGACGTTGCATTCGACTCGTAGGGCGTTCACCTTGAGAATGGCAACCGGTACGTCGGACGTGTCTAATTTATTAGCTTCCAGAACGCGTTGAGTGAAGCCCAACAAGCGACCTATGGAATGGTTGGGTCGAAAGTCGACATCACGGTTGCACTTAATTTCGCTGCACAACGTATTATTGTTAGGTTTAATGTAAATGACGATGCTCTTGTCCGTCAACGCGCTCTGCACGTAGCTTTCGATATCTTCGATCTCGTAGCTACCAGTGGGTATAGTGATAACTTCATCCCCCACGTAGAGCTTGTTGTGATCCGTGTCCACGTTGGGAATGGAATTGAAGGTCAGCAACTCGATGAGCCCCAGAGCGTAATTTTTGTATGGAGAAAGCTCGATAGGAGGAAAGTATTCGGCTTCCAGTATGGAGGAAGTGCCTGATAAGCTCAACGTGAATGAATCCTCCATGATTGCGAACGCTCGACTGACCTTGCGAAATTACATAGCAAGCTTATATAAACGATACTTATTTTTACGATTTAATTGTCCGCATAGGAACTTTAGACACAAGTGTCCACACGCAAAAGTATCGTACTCCTGATATCGCTCGTAATTGTACTTTACACTACCAACACCGAGATATCCGATAAGATCTAGCGGCGGTCGAAGATTGCCGAAACTGTTGAAATAAACGACACGATCGTTCAGCTTCTTGTACGCGACCCAGTGTGTTCCTGGTCCATCTTCGTCGTCGAGATTGACGAGTGCCGACTCGTACTTGTACGGTCCACCTTTCGACATAGCGTTCCGCATGAAGACTCCGCGAAAATGTGGAATCTTCATGATCTTGGCGTATTTGAGCAGATCCGCATCGGTCAGCGCTCGGCGTGGTAGTTTCACTTCAAGTTTTTTGGTTTCAGATGAAGGCCTAGTCCTTTCTTCTAGGGTTTCAAGTACAGTCCTTTGCCTAACGTGATGGCTTCCATCGTCTCGTTGTGCCTTTGACTTTTCTTCAGTTGCTCCTTGCTTGCATTCGCATCGTTCACGGCTTTGGCTATGCCCGCAGCACCACCGGCTAACGCTCCAGCGGCGCTGAGACCCGCAAACATGGGGACGAGAAACGGCAGGAAGCCTCCGACTTTGGACGGCACGGGTATAATGTGCGGTGTGCGGACGTTGCGCTTTCCACCCGCTCGCTTGACGGCAGCTTGTGCGACCTTGAGAGCGGATCTGATAGCTAGCCCTGCGTCGTTGCTGGGAATCATCGATCGTTTGGCTTCCTCGATGACTTTCCTCAGCGTTACAGTATTTGGCTTTTTCTTCTTCTTGAGTCCCATACCGAGTTTCGACTTGGCACACATTACGTTCGCTACGGACCAGGCCGCCGCCTTCTCGGCGAGACTCGCGTCTTTGGCGAAAACGCGCTTCCAAGCTTTGTCGGCGAGTACCCTGTCTGCCGCCCCTCTGTGTTCGAGGCTCTCTCGATTCTTCGAGTAGGCGATATCGTGCTCTTTGCAGGCCGCGTCCAGGGGGTTGATGCCCGGATATCCCCGCGCGAGTCTCTTTGCTAGTTTCGTACCAGGCCCGCAGTACTGATAACCGGGTATGTGTAACTCAACGGGTAGACTGTTGATGATTCTGTTGACTAATCTCCTGCCACGATGAGATTTTTTCCTCCCAATGCGTTTACGCTTAGAATGCACGATCATGTCCCTGCGGTGAAACAGTTCCGACTGAACACTGATCCTTATAAACTAGTTATTTATAGTTTCCACGTTAGTCAAGATCGAGATGAGGTTCGAGAAACAGTCCGTCAGGTTACCCGTAACGAACTTTGACAAAATCGTGCGAGTAAAGGAGAGGAAGGAGGCCAAGCGACACGGTGAATTACTGCCAAACAGTATACGTGCAGTGTTTTGCGGACCATCCAATTGCGGCAAGACGAACGCACTGCTCGCTCTCATAACCCATCCCAACGGATTAAGATTCGAAAACGTCTACGTATACTCGAAATCGCTTGATCAGCCAAAGTACAAGTTTTTAGAACGTTTACTCACGTCCGTGGACGGCATCGGGTACTTTCCCTTTACGGAACACGAACAGGTGCTGCCACCGAACGAGGCACGTCGAAACTCGATAATTATTTACGACGACATTGCTTGCGAGAAGCAAGATAACATCAGAGCCTTCTTCAGCATGGGGCGGCACAGGGACGTTGACTGTTTCTATCTCTGTCAGACGTACGCTCACATTCCCAAGCATCTGGTACGGGACAATGCTAATCTGCTGGTGCTCTTTAAGCAGGATGAAATGAATCTCAAGCACGTGTACGATGATCATGTAAACACTGATATGACTTACGCACAGTTTAAAGACCTGTGTTCGGCATGCTGGAACGGTGATAAGTATGGGTTTCTCGTGATCGACAAGGACAGCGACCTCGACGGAGGTAGATACAGAAACGGATTCGATTGCTTCGTGAGCATAAATGAGTGATCATTGAAAAAAGTGAATGCTGTAGCGTTTTGGATTCGTCAGCGAAAACATGCAACGCGGAAAACTTCGGGAGCAAAAAGACGTGTTACGTCAAATCGCTAAAGCCAGCGATGCGATTCGCAAAAAGCATAGAATGATAAAATTGGGTAGATAGAACGTCGAACAGAGGATGAGTAAGGTTTT